>CM072514.1:1285000-1300000 GCA_036898135.1 Oncomelania hupensis | reverse complement strand
TTTCTCACCTGTTAGCACCCTATAACTTGGAAAATATTAGCATTATCCTGATGTTTTTGAACGGATGTGAGGACTTAGTTACGAACAACGGCTATTGATACAATCCGAAGTACAAAAGTCGAGGTCCCAAAGTTTGTTTGGGCCCAGAATTGTACAGAAGTCTTCTACCTTTCCTGGTAATACAGAATACACAATCCTTTATCGTCCCAATAAACATTTACAAGGAGATTTTTGTGTGTGCAACATCCATCTGCATTTACAAATTCAAAGCAACGAAATTAAATTGCTACACAACATAAAATTGAAAATAAATAATGAAGTTGATATTTACAGTGATTAAATCTTGGCGACAAAGACACTATCACATAATTATGGATTAATATTATCTACCATGCACGCACATTCCCTCCCCACGCCCACACGCAGAGACAATAATTTTTGAGAGACAATTGAGAGACAAATGAGAGGCAAATGAGCAACTTCAATATAAAAAGGTGAATATACATAAAATATTACGTGGCACTCAAAACCAACAATGTATATGAAAGGGGAAGTACAGCGGTAGTGGCGATAACAATGTTAATGATAAGGATGAAGATACTGGTAACGATAATGCCAATCATCATGATATGAATAATGTGCAAAAATGCACTATAGCATGCTCAGTGCTGTTTGTTTGAAGTTCTGCTTGCCCGTGCAGCAACACGAAAGCCCACAGATTAATATAGGATCGCATTGTTGCCAAAAATGAAGACGTCAGAAGGTGGCGCTAGCATGCAGAGTTGATGACGTATCACTATCCCATCAACCCCAGCGCGTGCCAAAAGGGACATCATTCACGCCCTTATTTCAAGCCTTATCTCCCTTGGCTGCCCATTCCGAGAGGTTATCTCCCCTTTCTCTCTCTCTCTCTCTCTCTCTCTCTCTCTCTCTCTCTCTCTCTCTCTCTCTCTCTCTCTCTCTCTCTCTCTCTCTCTCTCGTTGATTCGCTGGCATCATTTTATCACATTCCTGTTCAGTCTGTGCTGATTGGGAATCAGTTCACATAGTGATGATAACCTCTGGTTTAAAAGTTGCTACTGGTTATGAGGGATCGCCAGAGTCAGCACCAGAAGAAGAAACTTAAATAAACAACAACAACAACGTCTACAACAACACTATTTACTACAACAACAAATACTACTATTACTGCTGCTACTGCTACTGCTACTACTACTACTACTACTACTACTACTACTACTACTACTACTACTCATAACGCTTAAAGCAAAAACGTACATTTTCATATTTATTAATAACTTGTATATAGTGTAAAAGACTGTCCAAGTTATATAGTACATGTAATAGACTTCAAACGGTAATATTTATATCATTAAAAAATTAAATAAACACGAATGAAAATCACGATTAAAAATCACGATTAAAAAGTAACTGTCAGTCAAGGTTTGCAGATCTAGATGTCTAAACTTCAGCGCCTTGAGCTGCTCTTGAACTGGGAAAGTGCTACAAAAGAACGATTTACTACTACTACTACTACTACTACTACTACTACTACTACTACTACTACTACTACTACTACTACTACTACTACTACTAATAATAGGCCTTTGTTTAGTTCGATCATCTGGATTTGACGATGGTGTAGCTCAGGTCAGAACTGTGTGCTACCTATCTCTGGGGGCGTGTTGGTCCTGCAGACAAACATCCTTACTAGACTGGCGTCAACATTTTTCTAACAATTCAACCATTTCACCACTTTAAAGATTGTACCCAGGAAAACACGGTCGGTTCCAACAGCATTTGTACTGTATGCAGCTTTTAATGTAGAACAGGTCGTCGGTCGGAGTTATCCATTCATGTACTAAATCAACTGGTCGCTGCTTAATTGTATTGTCGAGAAGTCAGGCATTAAAGACTTTACTGTTGGCAGGGCCAGCTTTATGAGGAATGTGTTCATCTCCTCTCCCTCGCTGCTTTACTGTCGTCGGGCAGGTTTAATCATATAATATAGGCTACTTTAAGTGAAATTGGAGCTCTTGTTCTGCGCTGATTCGATCCTTCTTTCGAACGGTCATCGGTCGGCGTTTATCCATCCAAGCTGTAAACAAGATGTGGGTCGCTGCTTAATAGCCTGAAAGCAATTTTTTTAAAAAAGAGCTTTAGTATTCTTATATAGCGCAGATTCTAGTGTCCAGCTTTGCGCTCAAGGCGCTGAACACATATATTCCACAAGCACAAACTAGTTTGCTGCAGGCAGGATGAAACTCACGTGATGACCAATTCGCGCACTAGCTGCAATCTTACGCACCTCGTAACGGCATGGGTCAGTGAGCTATCCTATCTGTAAAATGATGATGTTAATTGATGGTGATGATGATGACGACGAAGACCAAGTTACCTTTAAAGTGGTTGTGGTGGTGGTGGATGAGCTGATGTTGCTGCGGCTGCTACTGCTGCTGCTGCCGATGATGATGATGATGATGATGATGATGATGATGATGATGATGATGATGATGATGATGACTGGCCACCCGTTGCACATAGCTACGATCGAAAGAAAGTATACTCCAGGCACACGCTGCGCAGCAGGCCAAAGTATGTCCCTTGTCCCTTGAAGGGATACTTTGGCGAGGTTAGCAGCCTGCTCAGTTACAGTGTCGCTGAAAGACTACAAACGGAAAAGGAAGTTTCGTCTCCTCTAGGCGACGAATTAGGTCACGCTGTATTTGTTTCTAGGTCAACTGTCTTTTACCAACCGTTTGAGAATCTTTTGAACCGTTCATTGACGCCGGACAGTGTCCTCACTTGGTTTCATACAATTTAAGAATCCAAGAAGGCAAATGGGTTTTTGGGACGGAAAAAGAGCATTTTTGTAGAGAAAAGGGTTAGGGCAAGGGCTATGGATAGATCTACACCTAACCCTTACCCGAACCCTTGTAGCAATATTCCGCTCTTTCCGTCACTTTTAAACAGTACTGCGGTTCGCATCCGCGGCTAGCAGCGAGCCCAAAGTATACTTTGAAGGGATGGAGGGAATACTTTCACCTGCTGTTAACGGGAGTTTTGGCCGGGGGTTTCAGTATAAATATTATCCCCACTTTCTGGAAATTTAGTGCTTTAAAATCCCACTGTCGCCGTCTTTCTCATTTGCTCTTTCTCATTCCTGCTCTGTTCTATCAATCTGCTATACTATCGTCTTCTTCGCTAGACCAGTCTCCTACCTTTTTTCTTGAAAACTCTTCCGGGACAAGACTCCTTATTTGTGTATGAGGTCTGTTGGATCAGCTTGGGAATATTGGACGCTTTCTGCCAGGTGGTCACTAGGGCTTCCTATGATGTTATTATTTAGCAATGTAGGCATTTTATATGTATGTGTTTTGTTGATATTTTATAATGATGTTTGTATTCTATTTTGTTTTTGTAAACGGGGGTTCGATAAGTTGGGGTGAAGCCTCAGCCGTCCCCTGCGTGGGATGTCTTTATTGTAAAGTGACTGGCTGGTGGAGAGCTTTCGGTTTTACCACTAGGATTGTTTCAGCAGATCTTTTATGCGGATCAGGGGTTGTCCGGTCCTGATTTGGCTCGGAAGAGTCCGCTGGACCTAAAGCAATAATAATGTAATGTAATGTAATGTAATGTAATGTAATTTAATGTGATACTTTCTACCTATCGCAGCAATGTGTATTACCTCGACTGGCGTAGTACAGGTAGCATGTGATTGAGAATTAACCCATTGGTTACCGCACTACCATACGTCCATCACAGCCTCCAATATAAAGTTCACCTCTTCCCCCTTCTCCCTTGCCATCACTCACACCCCCTCCTTCACCCCCTCTTACCCCCCTTTCCCTTCCCTCCTAGGTTCCTACCAAACTACAATCCTGACATGTGTAGCCAAAGGACCGTTACAGAACTCGGGATTACAATGCAAACAAGGAACTCGGAACTCATATAACATTGTCCTGTTGAATCCCATTTTCATTCACTGAGTTGTAGGGTTATCTTTCTTTTAACAGCCTTCATCAACATCACAGTTGTGGTAGCGAATGATTTAACAATACATCCACCTACCCGGATCCCGCTCCCCCTGTTCATCCTTCCCAGCCCCAATAGACCAATACAGGCGTGACAGTTAGGGGGCGACACGTAAAGATGTCTTATGGTACAGCTCCCTGCCCTATATTATATACCTGCGTCGGCAGGGAAACATGATCGCAAGATATGCACGCTCCTTTTGATATAATTCCTCTGTGGTTTGCACCCCCCCCACCCCCTTCAACTCTCCAATGCTTTGCTGTTGGACCGAGTTTCTGTAGCTGGAGTGAGTCTTTAGATTAAAAAAAAAAAACCTAGTGTCTGGGTTAATGGTAGATTTCCTTCGTAGTTTTCCATTCAAAGAGGTCATATTAAGAATACACTATAGAAACGTGCAAAGGTATCATAGTGGACAATACTGAAAATAAAATATGCTGATGATGCGGAATTCGCATATGCTTGCGAAGCATGGAACCTCACAGCAGATCTCCAACGAAGAATACAAAGCATGGAGATGAGGTGCTACACAAGGCTTCTGGGCATTTCCTATACCCAACATATCACCAACGACGAAGTCCGACAGACCATCACACAAGCCATTGGACAACACGATGACCTGCTCACAGTGGTAAAGAAACGGAAACGCCGATGGTATGGCCACGTCACCAGATCATCAGGCCTTGCAAAGACTATTCTTGCAAGGCACAGTGCAAGGAGGTAGAAGAAGAGGGAGACCGAAAAAGAGGTGGGAGGACAACATTCGAGAATGGACTGGTTTGACACTGAGCGAAGCCATCAGGGCTGCTGAGGACAGAGAAAGATGGAGTATGCTGGTTAAACGATCATCTGTGGTGTCCCTACGACCTCCGGGTTACGGGACAGGATAGGATAGGATACGGAATTGACTCTAGCAGGCGATAATCAATCATTTGAAGAATGAATCTCTATAATAGATTACATTGGGACATTATCAGGGCTACTTCTTAATGCAGACAAGACCAGCGCAGCATTGTTAGGGAGCAGAAAAAATTCCTCTGTTAAATTTTTACCTTATTTAAATATTCAGTGGAACCCTAATAAATTTAAAATACTTTGTGTATGGTTCACTAACGACCCAAAGGACTGTGCTAGGCTGAAGTTTGATGACAAATTTTTGGAAATTTACAAGCTATATATTGCTTAGTTAAAAAGTCAATTAACGCCTCTGTAGCAGTTTTAAAGTCACTTATTTTATGAAAACGTGTTCATCTATGGCTACGTCTTCCTAACCCACCAGGCAATATCCTATCCAGGGCTTTAACTGCAAATTCCTAAGTCCATTTCACATTGGCTTTAAACAAAGGGTAAAGAAAACGGCGGATAGCAGCATTAATAACAACAGCCTACGACGATGATTTATTAACAAAACAATAACTACCGAGCAATAATGGCTATTTAGGCAATAACATACATTATCCAGTACAAAATACACCAGAAAGCTTGCGATATGTACAGGACACAATAACAATTTTAAATAACCACATATATACATACATATAAATATTAACACAAATACACAAAATTGTTTTGTACAATTAACTAAGCTAACACAATTAATAAATAATACAAAGCAATTCATGGGCTAAAGACAAAAAATAATAATAATACAGGATGCAACGAGAGAGGGAGCCTATATACTAGAAGAGGAACAGCGAGAGAAGAGCCTATATACTAGAAGAGGAACAGCGAGAGAGGTAGCCTATAGACTAGAAGAGGAACAGCGAGAGAGGGAGCATATAGACTAGAAGAGGAACAGCGAGAGAGGGAGCCTATAGACTAGAAGAGGAACAGCGAGAGAGAGCCTATAGACTAGAAGAGGAACAGCGAGAGAGGGAGCCTATAGACTAGAAGAGGAACAGCGAGAGAAGGAGCCTACAGACTAGAAGAGGAACAGCGAGAGAAGTAGCCTATAGACTAGAAGAGGAACAGCGAGAGAGGGAGCCTATAGACTAGAAGAGGAACAGCGAGAGAAGTAGCCTATAGACTAGAAGAGGAACAGCGAGAGAAGTAGCCTATAGACTAGAAGAGGAACAGCGAGAGAAGCAGCCTATAGACTAGAAGAGAAACAGCGAGAGAGGGAGCCTATAGACTAGAAGAGGAACAGCGAGAGAGGGAGCCTATATACTAGAAGAGGAACAGCGAGAGAGGGAGCCTATATACTAGAAGAGGAACAGCGAGAGAGGGAGCCTATATACTAGAAGGGGAACAGCGAAAGAGGGAGCCTATATACTAGAAGAGGAACAGCGAGAGAGGGAGCCTATATACTAGAAGAGGAACAGCGAGAGAGGGAGCCTATATACTAGAAGAGGAACAACGAGAGAGGGAGCCTATATACTAGAAGAGGAACAGCGAGAGAGGGAGCCTATAAACTATAAGAGGAACAGCGAGAGAGGGAGCCTATATACTAGAAGAGGAACAGCGAGAGAGGGAGCCTGTATACTAGAAGAGGAACAGCGAGAGAGGGAGCCTATATACTAGAAGAGGAACAGCGAGAGAGGGAGCCTATATACTAGAAGAGGAACAGCGAGAGAGGGAGCCGATATACTAGAAGAGGAACAGCGAGAGAGGGAGCCTATATACTAGAAGAGGAACAGCGAGAGAGGGAGCCTATAATTATACTAGAAGAGGAACAGTGAGAGAGGGAGCCTATATACTAGAAGAGGAACAGCGAGAGAGGGAGCCTATATACTAGAAGAGGAACAGCGAGAGAGGGAGCCTATATACTAGAAGGGGAACAGCGAAAGAGGGAGCCTATATACTAGAAGAGGAACAGCGAGAGAGGGAGCCTATATACTAGAAGAGGAACAGCGAGAGAGGGAGCCTATATACTAGAAGAGGAACAACGAGAGAGGGAGCCTATATACTAGAAGAGGAACAGCGAGAGAGGGAGCCTATAAACTATAAGAGGAACAGCGAGAGAGGGAGCCTAATATACTAGAAGAGGAACAGCGAGAGAGGGAGCCTATAGACTAGAAGAGGAACAGCGAGAGAGGGAGCCTATAGACTAGAAGAGGAACAGCGAGAGAGGGAGCCTATAGACTAGAAGAGGAACAGCGAGAGAGGGAGCCTATAGACTAGAAGAGGAACAGCGAGAGAGGGAGCCTATATACTAGAAGAGGAACAGCGAGAGAGGGAGCCTATAGACTAGAAGAGGAACAGCGAGAGAGGGAGCCTATAGACTAGAAGAGGAACAGCGAGGAAAAAAGGGGCAAAGGGTGAGGTGGTGGTGGTCATAGTGGACGACGAGGAGAGGAGGGAAAAGAACAGTCGACAAAAGGAGGATGAGAAAGAAGAGGAAACAACAGATGAAAGATGAGGAGGAGGAGAATAAGAAGGATGAAGGAGAACCATTAAAGGAAGAGAAAGAAGACAAACAAGATGATGGAGGAGGAGAATAAGAAGGATGAAGGAGAACCATTAAAGGAAGAGAAAGAAGACAAACAAGATGATGGAGGAGGAGAATAAGAAGGATGAAGGAGAACCATTAAAGGAAGATAAAGAAGACAAACAAGATGATGGAGGAGGAGAATAAGAAGGATGAAGGAGAACCATTAAAGGAAGAGAAAGAAGACAAACAAGATGATGGAGGAGGAGAATAAGAAGGATGAAGGAGAACCATTAAAGGAAGAGAAAGAAGACAAACAAGATGATGGAGGAGGAGAATAAGAAGGATGAAGGAGAACCATTAAAGGAAGAGAAAGAAGACAAACAAGATGATGGAGGAGGAGAATAAGAAGGATGAAGGAGAACCATTAAAGGAAGAGAAAGAAGACAAACAAGATGATGGAGGAGGAGAATAAGAAGGATGAAGGAGAACCATTAAAGGAAGAGGAAGAAGACAAACAAGATAATGGAGGAGGAGAATAAGAAGGATGAAGGAGAACCATTAAAGGAAGAGGAAGAAGACAAACAAGATAATGGAGGAGGAGAATAAGAAGGATGAAGGAGAACCATTAAAGGAAGAGGAAGAAGACAAACAAGATAATGGAGGAGGAGAATAAGAAGGATGAAGGAGAACCATTAAAGGAAGAAGAAGAAGACAAACAAGATAATGGAGGAGGAGAATAAGAAGGATGAAGGAGAACCATTAAAGGAAGAGGAAGAAGACAAACAAGATGATGGAGGAGGAGAATAAGAAGGATGAAGGAGAACCATTAAAGGAAGAAGAAGACAAACAAGATAATGGAGAAGGAGAATAAGAAGGATGAAGGAGAACCATTAAAGGAAGAGAAAGAAGACAAACAAGATGATGGAGAAGGAGAATAAGAAGGATGAAGGAGAACCATTAAAGGAAGAGAAAGAAGACAAACAAGATGATGGAGAAGGAGAATAAGAAGGATGAAGGAGAACCATTAAAGGAAGAGGAAGAAGACAAACAAGATGATGGAGAAGGAGAATAAGAAGGATGAAGGAGAACCATTAAAGGAAGAGGAAGAAGACAAACAAGATGATGGAGAAGGAGAATAAGAAGGATGAAGGAGAACCATTAAAGGAAGAGAAAGAAGACAAACAAGATGATGGAGAAGGAGAATAAGAAGGATGAAGGAGAACCATTAAAGGAAGAGAAAGAAGACAAACAAGATGATGGAGAAGGAGAATAAGAAGGATGAAGGAGAACCATTAAAGGAAGAGGAAGAAGACAAACAAGATAATGGAGGAGGAGGAGAATAAGAAGGATGAAGGAGAACCATTAAAGGAAGAAGAAGAAGACAAACAAGATAATGGAGGAGGAGAATAAGAAGGATGAAGGAGAACCATTAAAGGAAGAGAAAGAAGACAAACAAGATGATGGAGGAGGAGGATTGAATGAAGGAAATAATAAAGAAAAGAAAGGGAAAAAATTACTGAATTGATGTGTGTAGTTAGTAGCAGTAGTAGTGGCACTAGCAGCAATAGTAGTAGTAGTAGTAGTAGTAGTAGTAGTAGCAGCAGTAGTAGCAGTAATTGTAGTAGTAGTAGTAGTATTAATAGTAGTAGTAATAGTAGTAGTAGAATACTGTTACTACGTTAGCCAAGTACCTGAGATTATTCCGTTTCTTCTTCTTCTTCTTCTTCTTCTTCTTCTTCTTCTTCTTCTTCTTCTTCTTCTTCTTCTTCTTCTTCCATTTCAAAGGTAGGGAATCATAATCCCTGTAGGAATTATGCAGGTTTTTAAAAAATAACCAGATACCGGAATAATGATACTCTGAGCTTAAAAAAAAATACAGCAGAAAAAGATAAAAAGCACAAATGTCAGAATTTATTAGCTTCTGTCATTAGTATGCCGATCATCAGACAATGACTAAGAGCCCTGGTTGCTTCCCTTCTCACCACGCAGGCGTCGGTGGCGAGAGTTACCGGTCTTGCTTGTCGCGACCCCTGCTTCGCGACGTCATCAAGCTCCCAGCATGCCTCACGCCAGATGCTGTGCGCATGTCTGGCGCCATATTTTACGGGTGAACGTCGGTGTTTTAAATGATTATGGGGCACGTGCTTCATTTCCAAACCTGTTCTCACCCCGCAACAAGTCCCAAAGACCATAGACCACAAATAACCAGACCGCTCTCTCTACTACTTCCGGTCTCTGCACTCGTCGCGTAACTATTCTTGCGCCTTGGTCAGTCGATTCTTCCGGCTCAGTACATCGCAGAGCTTTTCACATGGATTGTGTTTAATGATCTATGATTTTGCTTAGTGGTGCAGTTTGTAATGTATATCTTTTGTCTTGCATTACGCCTGGTGCAAGTCGAACGATTGTGGGTTGTGGGGCAGGCAACGGAAAGCACAAGGGGCTGTCGTATTTCTCCATTCGCTAACCAACAAAGGACTCGAAGTGGGAGAGATAGTTGTTCATACTAACAGCAATTTCAACAGACACTGCAAATTAAAAGACATACACACTTAAAAAAAACAAAAACACAACAATGTGTAGTACTAGATAGGTGAACCATTTGACATGACGATTTTCAAATACGGGCTTCAATACTGAAAATAAAATCAATTTGTTAGTATGCATCTAGTGGTGCAAGTCATATTTGGAGAATAACAAGCACTATGCAGGTCAATACATAACAAAGTGTATATAATGTACACTATAATACCTCAAATAGCGTTACTTGTCCCCTATACGCATTGTGTCCGGGGACGTTAATCTACCTACCTAACCTAATCCTATCCTATCCTATCCTGTCCCGTAACCCGAAGGTCGTAGGGGCACCACAGATGATCGTTTAACCAGCATACTCCATCTTTCTCTGTCCTCAGCAGACCTGATGGCTTCGCTCAGTGTCAAACCAGTCCATTCTAGAATGTTGTCCTCCCACCTCTTTTTTCGGTCTCCCTCTTCTTCTACCTCCTTGCACTGTGCCTTGCAGAATAGTCTTTGCAAGGCCTGATGATCTGGTGATGTGGCCATACCATCGGCGTTTCCGTTTCTTCACCACTGTGAGCAGGTCATCGTGTTGTCCAATGGCTTGTGTGATGGTCTGTCGGACTTCGTCGTTGGTGATGTGTTGGGTATAGGAAATGCCCAGAAGTCTTCTGTAGCACCTCATCTCCATGCTTTGTATTCTTCGTTGGAGATCTGCTGTGAGGGTCCATGCTTCGCAAGCATATAGGAAGATGGAGATGACAAGGGAGAGCAGCAGTCTTACTTTGGAATGTAGACTGATGGTCCTGTCTTTCCAAATGGGCTTCAACCTTGTCAGGGCAGCAGTTGTTTGTGCGATCCTGGAGAGGACTTCCTGTCGGGACCCATTGTCTGATACAATGGCTCCTAAGTATTTGAAGCTATGCACTGTGTTGAGGGATTGGCCTTGGACCTTGGCCACCTAACCTAACCTAACCTCAAATAGTTACGAGCAGCATTCTGAAGTATTCAACAAGAAAAAAAAAATGCAACGCTAGTTTTGATTCACACGAGCTTAGCATTGCAAGTATAGACAATATTATGTAGGCCTATGACCCAAAATCAAGCTTTTGGGGATTTTTGTAAATCTGTGCTAGATGAGTCCTAAATTGTTACACACACACACACACACACAAAACATATGCACAAAATGTACTATATGTCTGTCTGTCAATCGGTATTCAAAATGTGTATGTTGCGATCTATTCGGGACCTCTTGCATATATCGTAACCAAAACAAAGTAGATTTGGCAGGAGTACTTTGAGGAAGTACTCGGATTCGGTTGCCTAGTTCATGCAGTGGAATGATAGAACGGAGAAGAAATCCCAGGAGTATAAATAACTGTCAATTCGGTTTATGGTAAATAAGCAGGTTCAAGCAAAAACATCTTGGAGTTCAAACAATGTTTGCTCCTCTTTTGTTGCAAAACCGTAGCGATCTCCATTGCTGTTGTGTGTGGAAAGAAATGCGGATGTGTAGGTTGACTTCGTCAACTGACGCATGCGCGACGGGAGTTCTGCCTGCGGTTCGTCTGTTTTTTTCTCGGCAATGAGATGCTTGTCCGGTTATTTGTGGTCTATGCAAAGACAAAGAAGCACTGTTCTGTCTATCTGTCTGTCTGTCTCTTTCTCCCCCACCAAATCTCCCCCATTTCCCATCTCACCCCTTCCTTCTTCGTCAGTGGCCAGTTCCAAGGGCCAAAATAATGGCTGACAGCGCTTACTAAACAGCTCGAGCCTAACAACGTTCAACAGAGAAAGGATACACAATATCACATTGCCAAGCGAAGGCAGCCTTTGGTCAGGGCTGCAGCACCATAAAAAAAGGTAGACCTAAAACATGACGGACATGTTGACAGTACAAAGGCGATTCAAATCAAAGAGGATAAAACTATCAGAAGGTGAAACGTAGGCCTATAGGGCAAACTGTGGCCATTTACTGAGCATAAGGATCAGAGCACTTTTTGGGCGGCTTGAGTTACAACATGTATCGACCAGCTCTTGAGCATGAAAAGTGCTCTATAATTAAGAACAGTAGAATACATAAATAAATAAATAAAGTAGTGATCCATCATCCTCCGAGTTGCTTACGTACTGAAGCTTACCGTGAGATCCAAAATGGCGTCGAACATTGTTTTGAGATTTCATTCAAACGGGTGAAGTTGTTCACACACACACACACACACACACACACACACACATGCCCACCTACCCTACAGTGTGAGGTAAGCATTTTTTAGCATCGTTGTGGGGTACATACACTGCATAGCATATTTCACGTAATATTAGGTTATGCTGACTTTGGGCAGTTTTAACATAATTGCCGAGCAGTGACGAATGTTTTTAATCAAGAATGACATCTCCCCCGGTAGCCCACGTTGTGAGGTAAGCGTATTTGTAGCATCGTTGTGACGTACACACAAAAATCCGTGTGGGTGTGTGTAGGTGGTCGCACACCAACGGTTTTGTGAGGTGGTTGAGATAAATGTATAGGCGATATGCTTGGGAGCTCAGCAAGCGGTTTTTGAGGTTGGCACTGTGGGGTCATAGGAAAATGTACCTCATAAAATTTTGTACCTCACAACCCCGTCAGAAAGTCTTACACACAACCTCATAACCTACGGAAAGTAAACGCACACACACACACACACACACCCACCCACACACACACACACACACACACACACGCACACACCCACACATATATATATACACACAGCCCTAACCCTTACGGAACAGTTTTTTACGTCAAAATAACGGGGTCCGTCAAAAGAAAGTACATAGAGGTTCAAGTGTATGTCAGAATAAAGGCGTTTCAACCTAACCACACACACACACATACACACACACACGCACACATACCGAAATGGCATAGCATGGAGTTCCTTCTCGTAGATGACGGATCGTCAGTACTTGCTGACGGGTCGTGCCAGCCCGTAATTAATGATTAATGTAAGTGACCGCAGAATTAGAATCAACTGCTGTGTATCGGGAATAACGGACGTCGCAAACACTGCAACCACCAACAATTTTTATTTAAAAAATGGTCACGAGGTTGTGTATTCATATGGTGGAAAACGCACGCAGAGGCAAGCGACTCGTAGCCCACATAGGAGTACAGCTATTTCTCATTATAAGTGTTCGTTTGGTTGTAACCATTAAAAAAAAAATATTGCAAACCTAACGGGGCCTCGATTTGCTTCGTGTTTTCCTCGTAATATGACCTCTAACATTACGGTGATTTTCTCGGCAAAACTGAGCACACGAACATTTTCGCTGCCGGTTGCACGAAAATTGACTCTGACACAGTTACTTTGGTCACAATTCGATCCTCAGTGCGGAAATGTGTGTTAAGCCTACAAACTACAAGACATTTTTTGAATTCTCGTATGTATATGATTATGTTTTATGTCGCATGTAATTTGCCAATGCTGTTTGCTTAGCTGTGAGCCTGCCCGTTGTGTTTATGTGTGGGTGTGTGTTTTTTTGGGTGTGTTGGAAGCGACACGCCAAATTTTCACTATATTGTTGCTGATAAAGATTTCTTGACTAGAATCTGCACCAGTTTATTGAATTTGATGGTGCTTTGACTGAAGTAAAATATTTTAAAAGCGCAGAATACTGTGAATTTTCGCGCCACTTTCGAAGTAAATGCTCCTTCAAAAATGAGTTCTGCTCCTAAATCCTGCCCCATAAGCTCTGCTTAATCCCACACTGACCGTTTACGCATTCATCATACTCGACGAGGTACACGGAGACTTTACGACAAGCTGTCTCAGCTGCGGCGGCAATTAAAACCGCGGGAAACGGGAGACAATCCCTGATGCATGTTGCACTCATCCTGGATCCCGTGGAGCTCAGCGGATGGAGCAACCAACGCGACTAAAGGGACACAACCGGATTAATTAAAGCGGCGCAACGTGATGACAAGGGGCAGATGATTGTACTTGTAATTAGACTCCAGAATTAACACAGTCAAGACAGATTTGGGACACGAGCAAATTTGTAAGTCTCTGGTTTGCCATTGTGACCGGTGACTTACGACTCTGCCTTGTAATAAACAAGGTGCAGTCACGATTGAGTGAGTGTAGAAGCTTGACACACCATGGGACTGAAGGTTGGATGGGTGGGGGAAAGTGGACTAAGAGCAAGGACGGGGTGTGAGTGTCGGGGTTGGTGGGTGAGTGAGGAGGGGGAGCAGGGAAGCGGGGGAAGGAGGGCTGGAGAAAAGAGGAATCAGGGATGTAGGTCTGCGCC
This sequence comes from Oncomelania hupensis, assembly GCA_036898135.1. Taxonomy (NCBI): domain Eukaryota; kingdom Metazoa; phylum Mollusca; class Gastropoda; order Littorinimorpha; family Pomatiopsidae; genus Oncomelania; species Oncomelania hupensis. The sequence goes on along the minus strand of CM072514.1, from coordinate 1,285,782 downwards.
ACAGGCGTCAATATTAGGGTATGAGAGGAGCAAAGCAATGTGTCACTCTGTCTTCCCTATATACTGCTACTATTTGTGTATAATACACAGCGACGCTAAGTAGGCTTCGGCATCTCTCACATTCAGAAACGGGCGCCCTGTGGACTGTGCTACAAAAGTAGAAGAAGAAGAAGAAGAAGAAGAAGATTACATTACATGATTATTGCTTTAGCTCCAGCGGACTCTTCCGAGCCAAATCAGGACCAGTATAGCCGAATCAGGACCACAAAATCAAGACCACAACTTCGCTGAAAGAGGACTGGCCCCTGATCTGCATAAAAGATCTGCCGAAACAACCCTAGTAGTAACACTGAAGGCACTCCACCAGCCGGTCACTTTACAATAAAGACATCCCACGCTGGGGACGCCGAGGCTATACTCTAATTTTTTCGAACCCCCGTTTACAAAAACAAAATATAATATAAACATCAGTATAACTTATCAACAAAACAAATACATATAACATGCCTACATTGCTAAATAATAACATCATAGGAAGCCCCAATGACCACCTGGCAGACCTCACACACAAATGGGGAGTCTCGTGCCGGAAGAATTTTCAAGAAAAAAGGTAGGTGACTAGTCTAGCGAAGAAGAAGATAGTATAGTAGATTGATAGAACAGAGCAGGAATGAGAAAGAACAAAGGAGAAATACAGCGGCAGTGGGAATTTAAAGCACTAAATTTTCAGAAAGTGGGGATACTATTTATACTGAAACCCCCGGCACCCCAACGGGGGCTAG
>CM072514.1:1257500-1280000 GCA_036898135.1 Oncomelania hupensis | reverse complement strand
AAAATAAGTAATAAATAAAATAAATAAATTCAATTGGAAACAACATATTTGTGACAAATGATAATTGTGTTCAAGTCAAAAGTTTGGAACATCTCTAGTTTCGGTGAGAGAGGGTCACCGATTATACCAGTGCATATGGAGAAGAAAAGGATGAAGAAGAAGAAGAAAGAAGGAGAAGAAGAAGAAAGAAAGAAAGAAAGAAAGAGGAGAAGGAGAGGACAAAAGAAGGAGAAGAAGAAGAAAAAAAAATAAGAAGAAGAAGAAAGAAGGAGAAGAAGAAGAAAGAAAGAAAGAAAGAAAGAAAGAAAGAAAGAAAGAAAGAAAGAAAGAGGAGAAGGAGAAGAAAAAAAGAAGAAGAAGAAGGAGAAGAAGAAGTAGAAGAAGAAGAAGAAAAAGAAGAAGAAGAAGAAGAAGAAGAAGAAGAAGAAGAAGAAGAAGAAGAAGAAAGAAGGAGAAGAAGAAGAAAAAAAGAAAGAAAGAAAGAAAGAAAGAGGAGAAGGAGAAGAAAAAAGGAGAAGAAGAAGAAGAAGAGCCACCACCACCACAACAACAACAACAACATCAACAAAAACAAGAACAACAACAACAAGAACAACTACGAACATTTGAAACTCCAAGGTTAACCCCAATTAGATCGCAATGCTTAAGATGGGTATTGACGCTATTCCATCATGGGTCCTTGTGGGACATACAGGGGCAGTAAGTCAAATGCCAAGGTCTTAAGCCTGCTGGAAACACAGATGATAATAAACGGATAGAAAAACATTACCATAAACGCAACCATTAAGACAAGGAAACAAAAAGGGATGTGTGGAGGATGATCCATTTGAGGAATAGTATGATTTAAAAAGCAAAAACATACACATTCCCCACCCCACCCCACCCCACCCCACCCCACCCCACATAGCCCTTAATTCCCCCCCTCCACCGCCATGGCCTTCTCCTCCACCACCCCCACAGACAATCTCTCCTGATCTTTAACTCTCTCTATCGCCCACTCCTTGACCCTTTACCTTACACGCTGAAATTTGTCTTTGTCTTTGTCTCAAGCACAGAAGAGAGTTCGTTCATTACCATAGGACTGACATCCGTATAGGCACTCGTGTATTGTGTGCGAGTCATTTAAGGATTAAGTTGTATAGCCTTTTCGTTTCTCTTCCCCTTTTTTTTAACGATTTTACATAGCGCTTCTCACGCTTAAGAGCAGCTCAAGGCGCTGGCAGATATATAGGATCTAACTTCAGCCGCCAGAGGCGCCCACGTGTTGCTTTAGGCGCATCGCCTGACGGACGCCCCAAACGCCCCAAACGCCCGAGCACCGCCCTGGGCGACCCAGGGTGTGGGGAAGGGACCCGATGCTTTTCGGGGTGTCATTGTTTAGCGGGCACTCTCCCTATCTAGGACAAGGGCGTCAGGATATTTAAAGTCCGGGTTATGGAATGTGTGCGTGTGACAGACTAGACCTCGGTTTATGATCTCATCCGAAGGAGTAGCTTTAGGTCTTCCTCACATACATCAGCACAATAATAATAATAAAAATAATAATAATAATAATAATAATAATAATAATAATAATAATAATAATAATAATAATAATAATAATAATAATAATAATAATAATATTCATAATCATAATAATCATAATAATAATAATACAGGATGCTATATACGCGCCTTTCCTCAAATCAATCAGGCTCAAAGCGCGGTGATCTATACCAACATACACGCTCACCTGTCTCATCCACCCACACACACACACACACACACACACACACCAAATACACATCCATCACTCAAACAAATAAAGGCAAGAAGATCGCTATTAGAAGACGGAAGAAAATCAAATTTTTATTTTTGAAATTTTTTATATTGACTGCGTCCTGTACCATTAGTGAAGGGAGGGAGGAAACCGGAGTGCCCGGAGAAAACCCTCGGTGACCTCGATAGTCTCGTACCTACGTCAAATACGTTCGCCCCTTGCGGGAATCAAACCCGCGACCTTCGGCATAGGAAACCGGCGATTTATCCAATCTGCAATCCAAAGGGGTTTTTCAGTATGGAATTCCCTTTGTAAAATATATATTTGCAATTTTTGGGGGGTAGTTTTACCACTTTCATCTGAATAATCTTTATATAGAAGAGTATTTTCTAAATGACAATTGGTTTACTAACAATGTAAGATTTCTCTAAATAATATATTTTCTCCGTAAATAACTTATTATTTACCTAAACAATACGTTGTTTACGTAAATAAATCATGATGTAGGTAAGTAAGGCATTATTGCAAATTAAGGAATTAAGTTTATTTATCTATAGCTATATAATGCATTATTTACCAGATTGTGTGAAATATTATTTAGAAATGTTTTTAAATAATGATTTGTTTACCTATATCATACATTGGTTAGCAGAATTTGCTAAATGAAGTATTATTTAGAAAATAGTGCTAAATAATGCATTATTTACGTAAACAATTTATTGTTTAGGGACTGCAATTTTGATTATTTCGGGGATTCCAGAATTCACTTGAAAACTTGGTTTTTCTAATTTTATTGCTTTCTAAAATTAAATGCAAGATCTTTCCAAAGAGTGTGTAACCAAAATGTGTGTTAAGTATTTATTTTTCAACATAAATCATTCCACAAATTCAAGCAAAAGTCTCCTCTCTGAAAATCCTTACGGGAAGAGAGGGGACTATAAACTGATAAACATAACATAACATTCCACAAATTCGAAGATAAAATATCTGTTACATTCCTAACACAAACGAAAGGTTAAGGTCAGTTTTGAGCGGGAGTGTTCAGTTTTTGAACATCTCGGTCAGAAGAAAAAAAATAAAAGCTTTCTTTTTATATTCATTTACCCAAAAACGGTGTTAAGACTGTATTTCCGTTTGTTCTTTTGAGTTGAATTGTGTTTTAATTTCAAAGGGAAAACTTCAGCTTATTAGAAACTACTAGGAATTTGCAGGTCAAAGGGACAAGAAACATGATGGAACTATGTTGAAAAGAAGGACGCCAATGCAGAAAAAAAAATGATGGATACCTCTTTTCCGAAGTTGTTAGCGTTTTAGTTTCGTATATTAATACTGTTGCGAACGAATAAAAAATAGAGTGAAATAAAGCAATTGCCTCATTTGAAATTGCAAAACAACGTAAAATCAGGATTTTTGAAATTTTCTTTTATCACTGCTACTTAACTTCACAGTAATATGACATGTACCTGCGAATCCCCTAAATAATAAAAACTGAAGTCCCTGAACAATGATTTGTTGACGTAAATAATGCACTATTTAGCATCATATTCTAAATAATAAATTAACGAATTCTTCTAAATAATGCATTATATAGGTAAACAAATCATTATTTAGAAACATTTCTAATTAATACCTTATTTAACACAATCTGCTATATGATGCATTATATAGGTAAATAATTCCATATTTAGCAACAAAGCCTGATTTACCTATATCATGATTTATTTACCTAAACAATATATTGTTTAGGTAAATAATAAGTTATTTAAGCATAAAATATATAATTTAGTGAAATCTTACAATGTTTGTAAACAAATTATTATTTAGAAAATATGCTTCTAAATAGAAATTATTTAACTGAAATGGTAAAAATAAATATTTTACATTGGGAACTCCATAGTTTAGTCTGGGTAAAATGGGATGTCCTCGTCTCGATGAAAGGCGTCTTCAATGCTGGTCAGAAGGAAACAGAAAGCTAATATTTTATTTATTTATTTATTTATTTATTTATTTATTTATTTATTTATTTATTTATTTAATCATTTTAATAAAACGCTTTTCCAGCTGAAGAACTGCTCAAGGCGCTGGCCGATACATAATCTTTACTCTAGCAGTCCGAAGCGCCCACTTGCTGCCCTAGGCGCCTCGGCTGACGACCAGACAACTGAGCGCAATCCTGGGCCACCGGGAATGGGGAGAAGGGACCTAGTGCCTGGTGGGTGTATTGGGGTAGATTTATACAACATTTTAATAGCGCCAATACTGTAGGTGTGGACAAAACGGTAAATCACAATTTGTACAACTATACATTTATGAAAACAACTCTTAAAAAAAATACTAACTCGTGCGTGTGTTGCATCATGCATGCCTTAAGTCAATGGGTTTTATTTGAAAAATGCCTCTTTTTTCTTTCTTTTCATTTTTTAAGAAGAAAAAAATCCAGAGCTCGGTTTTTTTTCTCATTCATGAGAGTACAGTTGGGCAGTATAAGCTCGGGCAGCTGGACACGCGGTCCCCTTAAAAAGTCGGTTCACCTTGAATTGATAAATGATAACTTTCATCTATGTGTGGACGACCTGACACATATCTCTGTTGAAAGAGCACTTCTTCGTCGTCGAACTCAGTTTATACTCTCATCCGAAGGAGTAGGAAACGGGAGTAAAGTGTCTTTCCCAAGGACACAACACAATGCCCCGGCCTGGGCTCGAACTCGGGACCTTAAGATCCGCAAGCCAACGCTCTAAACACTCGGTCACCGCGCCTCCCACAAACTATACCACAACTCAACAAAATCGTGTCAGCCGTTTTTTGAGATATTGAGCAAAACGAGTTTAGTAACAGAACGGCTTTTGTGGCCTTGACCAAATACCAAATATCATGGCACGGGATGCAGTCCACTACCCTAAGCACACTGCGTTGCTAAGGCTGGCACAGGTTGACGTTCACCACTCCCAAATCTCTGCCCCTGGTTACAACTAGATTGCAGATTTTCTTGAAGCATAATGTCATCGTTTAACCCGTCCTGAACTGAAAGGCTACATTACGCCACCCGGCGAAATAGGTAGGCTTCACGACCAGCAGAAGAGGTTCGGGTAGCATAGAGGCGGACGTCAGCTTCGGCCATTCTCAGCTAAGCAGTGTGTAAAAAGCTAGGTATGTTCCTATGAAGTTTGATCAAAATCCGTTCAGTGATTCGTGAAATATGGCGCCCAATAGACTAGCGGACAGAGCAACACTTGCATCGTTCTGATTTCCTACCCCCCACCCCCTTCCTTCCCCATTCTCTCATTACTTATAGTGAATTCTGTAACTAAAAGTAAGCACAACGACAACAACAACAACAACAACAACAACAACAACAACAACAACAACAACAACACCTTTGAAACACAGGCTCATTAAAGGCAAGAGCAAGAAAAAAAAAAAACAAAAGAACACGCAGAGGTGTTCGGCAAGGGAAATAAGCCACCTAAACGAAAATAAAAGTAAGAAACTTTTATCCATAGCTTCCGTTTTTGACGGAGCACGCGTCCCTTCCCATTGTCGCGCGGAGTGGACACAGATAGAACACAGCATTAACCCATCTCACCCGGCTGACCCTTGGATCTGTCTTCTGCCTCGCTCGGGACCTTGCAGCTGTCCAGACCGCTTTGCCGGCTGTCTCATAACCCAGAGGCCAACTGGGTACAGGCACTTGTTGCACGACGGGTGTAATGCGTCTCTTTCATAGAAAAATAGGCCTGCATAGGAGCCTACAAGTCTGGTAGGAAGTATTTGCCGGCTTCTGAAATAATGTCTCGTTAACATTCGCTTCGTCAAATACTGTCACCGACAGCGTCAGGCGGATAAATTATAAATAGAATGCCTAGATAAAGTATAGAATGCACCATCAGGCGATTCCGGGATTTCACGCAGCAAGTGGGTGCCTACCCTAGGCAGCTTTCTTCCTTGAGCTGGGAAAGCGCGCTAGCTATAGAAGGACGATTTAAATAACTTCCCACAACGGTAGAAAGAATTTAAAAAGCGCACCCTAAAAATATTAATAAAAAACCATGAAAATGGAACGCGATCACGCTCCACGGGTACTCCGGTTTGCTCCCCTAGCAAAATTTCAAAAACACAATGGGCTCTACGCACAAGTCGGCGGCAAGGTCACGTGGCGCGGGAATAACAAAGCGGTCATTGCTTCTTTTAGCTCGCTCGCGTGTACTCCAATGCTGCTTAAAAATTTTTTAATTTACCGACATTTTGGGATATTGTGATGTTTTGAACATAGCACATTCGTGCAATAATGATTACAGACAAATTATTATCAGGGGACAGGCTTTTTTTAAAAGAGTGATTTGTCACTGACATTCAGTTTAGAGTTCATCAATATTTCATCTTTCAGTGGAAATCGATGAAAGGAAATGTTCTTTTCTTTGCATAAAGGTTTACGTCGGAGTTAGAGCATCCAAACGCAGCGCAGTACTTCACCATTTTCAAACTCGAGCACGCTGTGTTATTCCCGCAGCACGTGACCGCCACGCCTTTGTGCATAGAGCCCATTGATGTTAGGGAGGTTGGGTTTGGGCGCGCCACGGGCTGCGACTACGCCTTTCCATGGGAGGCGGCCCTGAATTTCCCGACAAAAAGGGACAATGAAGCGTAAAAAAAAATATCATCTCTATGAAAATTATAATTTCGGGCACATAGGTACAGATAATTATTGCACCAGTGAAAGCATACTGTTTCCCCTTTTTTCCTTTCTGAGGTGCTGCAGCAGAGAATCTTCAGCCGTACGCATCACTTGATCTGCCTAAAACTTTATTAATTAAAGATAAGAATTTATCGAGGGACATTTAAACATCAGTTGTTCTCCATTCGTTATTTTAAACTGTAAGAACAAAAATGGTTGGCTTTCTTTTTCTATAGAAAATATGGCGGGAAACAGATGCGGCGTGAATATATTATCCCTTGTGAAATATCGTCTCCCTTGTCATCTCCATCTTCCTATATGCTTGCGAAGCATGGACCCTCACAGCAGATCTCCAACGAAGAATACAAAGCATGGAGATGAGGTGCTACAGAAGACTTCTGGGCATTTCCTATACCCAACACATCACCAACGACGAAGTCCGACAGACCATCACACAAGCCATTGGACAACACGATGACCTGCTAACAGTGGTGAAGAAACGGAAACTCCGATGGTGTGGCCACGTCACCAGATCATCAGGCCTTGCAAAGACTATTCTGCAAGGCACAGTGCAAGGAGGTAGAAGAAGAGGGAGACCGAAAAAGAGGTGGGAGGACAACATTCGAGAATGGACTGGTTTGTCACTGAGCGAAGCCATCAGGGCTGCTGAGGACAGAGAAAGATGGAGTATGCTGGTTAAACGATCATCTGTGGTGCCCCTACGACCTTCGGGTTACGGGACAGGATAGGATAGGATAGGATAGGATAGGATAGGATAGGAAATATCGTCACAGGAAAAGATGGGGAAATAATCATGGTCGCAGCTACTATTTGTTTGATGTGAAATTGTGTCACATTGCGCTCCAGCAATTCAAACAGTAAAGTCTTTTGGCTACAGACCCGAGGACTGAATACTTGCACATTAAAAAAAAAAGTCTCTCTTCTCGACGAAATAGGAGGTAAAGGGGGAGGAGGAGGAGTATGAAGAAGAAGGAGGAGGAGGAGGAGGAGGAGGAGAAAGAGAAGAAGAAGAAGAAGAAGAAGAAGAAGAAGAAGAAGAAGAAGAAGAAGATCTGTTGCTTGCAAATTTTAAAATCTGTTGCACCTCTCAATGAAATGTTAACTCTAAGCGTGAACAGACACTTGTTGCACTAGCAAAGCGATACTTCTCTTTCACACAAAAAGACCTTGGCTCCCTCCTTCTCTACTTCCCTCCTACCCCCTATCTCTCCCTTTCCCTCCCCTACTCCCTCTCCTCCTCCCTCCCCCGCTTCCTCCACAACGCCTCACATCCCCTCCAAGGGCAGAAGTGCAGTGGCCTCCCTCTGGCAGCAGTTATAGGCTGTGCGATCTTATCTGTAAAGAATGTTGTCAGCGCCGCCGTCAAGAAGCTGCCATCACTCGGATGATGACTGCCTCCCCTCCTATGCAAATGCAGTGACCTCGCGACCTCGCGTGCGGGCTCCGTCACTTCCGCTCTCTTCGAAACAAGCGAAACACGTGCTAGGGTCAGGTCACTGAGGTCAAAGTTAAAATAAAAATCCAAGAAAAATGATAAAATAGAGAGAGAGAGAAAGAGGGAGACAGAGAGAGAGAGAGAGAGAGAGAGAGAGAGAGAGAGAGAAAGAGAGAGAGATGGTTATTGACAGTCAGACAGACTGGTGCGTGTATGCTTGCATAACTCTTGTATCCCTGTGACTGTACGTCTGTGAGCGTTAGTGTGTGTGTGTGTGTGTGTGTGTGTGTGTGTGAGCGCGCGAGCGGTGGCGCGTTTGTTTAACCCTTTGCTTTCCAAATGCAGGTTGCGAAGCTAGCGCAACTGTTCAATCCCCTGCTGATCGGAGAGAACAAAGGTTAATGATGGAGTCGGCAGTTTTCGGAATTCCGGAAAATCCTCCTTCGAAAAGCATCGGCATTTTCCGTGATGGCAGGAGATTTTGTTGGAATTGGAGGATTTTTGTAACTGTCTTTTTTTCCCTTTGCATTTATTGATGGACAAAGTGGCAGAATAAGCCTGAGAAAAAGAAGAAGGGGCAGAAGGAAGAGAGGAAGAAGGAGGAGCGAAAGAAGAAGAAGGAGGTGGAGGAGGAGGAAGATGAGACAGAATTAAAATAGGTTTTACAAATTTTAAAAAAGAAGGAGAGAGAGAGAGAAAGAGAGAGACAAAAAGAGAGAGAGACAGAGACAGAGACAGAGGATGACGAAGAAGGAGGACGAAGATGAAGACGACGACGACGACGATTAGGACGACGACGACGATTAGGACGACGACGACGACGATGATGATGATGATGATGATGATGATGATGATGACGACGACGACGATGATGATGATGATGATGATGATGATGATGATGATAATAATGATGGTGAGGGTGATGATAATAATGATGAGGATGGAGAAGAAGAAGGAAGAGGAGGAGGAGGAGGATGTTTTAGTGATTTAAATGCGCTGAAAGAATGTAACCTGGAGACTGTCTTCACTCCACTTTTCTCCTAAACATGTACTTAAACATGTACTTAAACATGTACTTAAATAACTGTCACTAATCAGGACAAACTGCATTTCATGCATACATGCACCTATTGCATATTTTCAAAGGGTTCACGGGAGAGAGAAAGTCGAGGTATAGTCTTCTTTTGCAATGTGCGAACAACCAGATCACCCTTCTAGTTCTCATACCCAATCTTTAGTTCACTTTGTGGCATTGAAGCCCAATCGTGGAAGCGATCTTTGCAAGCTACAGACTGGAAGGAATGCTCCGTGAACTAATGAAGGAAAAAAAACCATTGTCGTGCCAGACAATATAGGGAGTGACAAGAGGAGACATAATAGAGTTGATAACCTTCGTAGTCTGCGCGCTGTTCCCCTATCTGTCTAAGATACTTTCGTGTTTGTGGCTCTCGTTCGGTCTGACTAATACTATTTTTATTTTACTACCTTAAGTCCCTAGGATTGATAATGTTACTGCACAGTACCGACCTGGATTCTTGTAATAACGCAGCCATTTTATGTATCTGCACATGTACAAAGTCGATGTTCGTTATAACAGAAAAAACAGCATTAAATTGGTCGCGTTTTTTTTTGTTTTTGAAAAAAATAAAGGCACAGTGGTGAGTAAACAGAAACTCCGATGGTATGGCCACGTCACCAGAACATCCGGCCTTGCAAAAACCACCCTGCAAGGCACGATGCAAGGAGGCAGAAGAAGAGGGAGACAGAAAACGAGGTGGGAGGACAACATTCGAGAATGGACTGGTTTGACACTGAGCGAAGCCATGAGGTTTGCTGAGGACAGAGAAAGATGGAGTACGCTGGTTAAACGATCATCTGTGGTGCCCCAACGACCTTTGAGTGACGGGATAGGATAGGATAGGATAGGATAGGATAGAAAGGCACTTTTCTTAACAACATTTATCAACTCATCCGGATGTGATTATGAACCGAGGCCTGGTGTGAGCGCGCACGCTTTCAATGGCTCGGGCTTGAAAGATACTGACCCTCATGTCCTGGACTGGTGAGTTCCAAGCTACTTAAATGCGCCCAGCATGCAAGACCTAGATCCGTTCTCCTCCTTTCTTTTCTTACACTCCTCCTTTCTTTTCTTACACGCCTCCTCCTTTCTTTTCTTACACTCCTCCTTTCTTTCCTTACACTCCTCCTTTCTTTTCTTACACGCCTCCTCCTTTCTTTTCTTACACTCCTCCTCCTTTCTTTTCTTACACTCCTCCTTTCTTTTCTTACACTCCTCCTCCTTTCTTTTCTTACACTCCTCCTCCTTTCTTTCCTTACACTCCTCCTTTCTTTTTCTTACACTCCTCCTTTCTTTTCTTACACTCCTCCTCCTTTCTTTCCTTACACTCCTCCTTTCTTTTCTTACACTCCTCCTTTCTTTTCTTACACGCCTCCTCCTTTCTTTTCTTACACTCCTCCTTTCTTTCCTTACACTCCTCCTTTCTTTTCTTACATGCCTCCTCCTTTCTTTTCTTACACTCCTCCTTTCTTTTCTTACACTCCTCCTTTCTTTTCTTACACTCCTCCTCCTTTCTTTTCTTACACTCCTCCTCCTTTCTTTCCTTACACTCCTCCTTTCTTTTCTTACACTCCTCCTTTCTTTTCTTACACTCTTCCTCCTTTCTTTTCTTACACTCTTCCTCCTTTCTTTTCTTACACTCTTCCTCCTTTCTTTTCTTACACTCCTCCTCCTTTCTTTTCTTACACTCCTCCTTTCTTTTCTTACACTCCTCCTTTCTTTTCTTACACGCCTCCTCCTTTCTTTTCTTACACTCCTCCTTTCTTTTCTTACACTCCTCCTTTCTTTTCTTACACTCCTCCTTTCTTTTCTTACACGCCTCCTCCTTTCTTTTCTTACACTCCTCCTCCTTTCTTTTCTTACACTCCTCCTCCTTTCTTTTCTTACACTCCTCCTCCTTTCTTTTCTTACACTCCTCCTTTCTTTTCTTACACTCCTCCTCCTTTCTTTCCTTACACTCCTCCTTTCTTTTCGTACACTCCTCCTTTCTTTTCTTACACTCCTCCTCCTTTCTTTCCTTACACTCCTCCTTTCTTTCCTTACACTCCTCCTCCTTTCTTTCCTTACACTCCTCCTTTCTTTCCTTACACTCCTCCTTTCTTTCCTTACACTCCTCCTTTCTTTACTTACACTCCTCCTCCTTTCTTTACTTATACTCCTCCTTTGTTTCCTTACACTCCTCCTTTCTTTACTTATACTCCTCCTTTCTTTCCTTACACTCCTCCTCCTTTCTTTCCTTACACTCCTCCTTTCTTTCCTTACACTCCTCCTCCTTTCTTTTCTTACACTCCTCCTTTCTTTCCTTACACTCCTCCTTTCTTTCCTTACACTCCTCCTTTCTTTTCTTACACTCCTCCTTTCTTTCCTTACACTCCTCTTTTCTTTCCTTACACTCCTCCTTTCTTTACTTGCACTCATCCTTTCTTTACTTACACTCCTCCTCCTTTCTTTCCTTACACTCCTCCTTTCTTTCCTTACACTCCTCCTTTCTTTCCTTACACTCCTCCTTTCTTTCCTTACATTCCTCCTTTCTTTCCTTACATTCCTCCTTTCTTTCCTTACATTCCTCCTTTCTTTCCTTACACTCCTCCTCCTTTCTTCCCTTACACTCCTCCTTTCTTTCCTTACACTCCTCCTTCCTATGGCCGTTCGCCTCGGATGGTTTGTGCTCAGTAGTACGTGGAGACTGACCATACCCTTCAGGCAGCTAGTGGGCGCCTGGTGTGTTTGAGTAAAATTCGGTATCCTGCTTGTTTCTTTTTTTTACAAAAAAGATACTGTATCTGGCAGCTCCTTGAGCAAGCTCTTGTTGGTAAACAACTTAAGAAAGATTTCAGAAGAAGAAGAAGCAGGTTCTGCATTCCCAGGTGTCAAATGCATGCAGGATATAACTCGATGTTGTTGTTGTTAAACGACAAGGGATCGCGAAGAATTTCTAATGCTCCCTTAGTATAAACTTTATTCTTCACAGCCCACATCATAAATTGGCGAGGGGGTCACACAATTTCAAGTTTCACCTCTCCCTTTGTCGGATCATAAAGTGCAAATATGATAATAAAAGCCAGTCATACTTGCCTCTTCGCTTGCTAGGAAGAGTTAGGAGGTTTAGACGATTACGTACACGCTCGTGTGTGTGTGTGTGTGTGTGTGCGTGTGTGTGTGTGCGCTCGCGAGCGTCTGTGTGCGTATTTATGTGTGTCTCTCTTTAAAATGCCTTTTTATACTTAGATGTGATGTTTGTTATTATTTCTTCCGATGTTTAACGTGTTTTATCTCATAACGTTGTTACCGTATTGTTCAAAATCAAATCAAAGGTAAATACACTCTGTTATTGCATGCTTTGCAAAACATAACGATCGGATCTATCGGGCGCGTCTCAAACGTAACAGTGCGTATTGGTGTGACTATGCGCACGAGCGCTAATTAGAGGAAGCTTTAAGTTTGGTTTAGAACTATTTTAAAAATATTATTATTATTATTATTATTATTAATATTATTATTATTAATAATATACCTGTACCTGAAATTCGTGCGTCTCTGACAAAATTTTAGCTACTTGTGCAATCTCGTGCTCTATGCTACATCTTGAGCTAAACCTCAGTACTCACCTGGCAATAGCGGAAATGGTAGCTGTCATAAATGGAAACTTTCAAACCGAAGAAACTTAGCTTCTGCTGACTCCAATCTTTGTGCGTGACGCGCTCCGTCATGACGTCTGCTGCGTATAAAATGTTAGGCTGGGTTGAAAAAGACAACAACGATGATGATGATGATGATGATGATGATGATGATGATGATGATGATGATGATGATGGCGTTGGTGGTGGAGGAGGTGGTGGTAGGGGACTTTGGTGATGATAGTGGTGATGATATATAGTTTATACTGTTTTTCTTCCTGGGCCTAACCGGGCATATAAATAGTTTTTTGCTATTGTATTTATCTTTTTTGTCATTTGTGCACATAGTTGTAAATAGTCTATTTCGGTCTTTTTTTTTTGTAATTTATGTACATAGTTGTAAATAGTTTGTACCTTTACTGTTCCGTCTTTGGTGTATTGTAGCAAAAGTGATGTTTTATCGAGTGCATGTATTTATATGTAATGACTATGTAAAGCGTGGTGAGTCTGGTCATAGGCTGGAGTACCCGCTATATAAAAATCCGTTATTATTATTATTATTATTATTATTATTATTATTATTATTATTATTATTATTATTATTATTATTATTATAACGAGGAACAAGAGGATGAGAAAGATGGGTGAGGAATAGGAATAGAAGGAGGAGGAGGAAGAGGAAGAAGACGAGAACAAAAATAGATAATTATGGAGTGAAGAAGAAGAAGAAGAAGAAGAAGAAGAAGAAGAAGAAGAAGAAGAGAACAACGGTATTGGGAATGATGTTGGTGTCGATGCTGCTGCTATTGATTACACTATGTAACACAATTTTTGTTCCTGGCTTCTAAGTGTTATATTTCAATTGCTTATGTCTAAAGTACGTGAAAAAATGACTTCATTAAGCACAAACTTTGCTTACACAACAACAGCACGAAGAAAACTCGTTTTTTGTGAAAATAGAACGATTTCTTTTTCATTTTCGTCATTATGATCGGGTAAAAACAAAAATTGCACAAGGAATAGACAAACACAGTCGGAAACCACTCAACAAGGTTCAGAAATGTGTAGATTTTCTAGATTTACGATTGTACTGTGAATCACTCTCTCAGTTCAGTTTATAAATGTATAGTCCCCAACACAGTATGCGTATAGGAGACTTTGGTATTATGATGTCCATTGATATAAGAGATCGTGCTACAGTAAGAGGTCATATGAAGAGGGAGCGCGGGACGCTGCTACGACGTCCGGAAGAAGACGGAGATGGATCGATGGCAGGCATGAGGGGAAGGAGTACGAACGAACGGCGGCAGGGGTAGGATCGGGGTGCCAGGGAGGCCGCCAAGGCCAAGGGAGGGCAAGCACAGAGGGTGAAGGGTGGAGGGCCTAGCAGTGACCAGTAGGGCGGGGGGGGGGGGGGAGGGGAACGTACCTAATTAGATAAAAATCCTTCAGGACCACATTAAAAGTCGAGGAGGGCCGGGTAAAAGCTATAAACAATCAAGAATGGACCCATAAAACAAGGAAGGGAAATAAATGGTACAGTGAGGAAGGGAAAGTCATTCATGAAAACGGATACCCAGGACACAGGGGTCAACTGAAGGTATGAGTCTTGTGGAGGGGATGGTCAGTCATGGAAACGTATACCCAGGCCCCGTGGGGTCGACTGAAGGTATTGAGTCATGTGGAGGGGATGGTCAGTCATGGAAACGGATACCCAGGCCCCGTGGGGTCGACTGAAGGTATGAGCCATGTGGTATGGGATGTCAATCATGAAAACGAGTACCCAGTATCCAAGGGATCAACTGAGGTATAAGTCATGAGGTGAGAAAAGTCAGTAGTGGTATCTAATACCCAGGACACAAGGATCAACTGAAGGTATGAGTCATGTGAGGGGGGTGGTCAGTCATGGAAACGGATACCCAGGACCCATAGGGTCGACTGAAGGTATGAGCCATGTGGTATGAGAGCAAGGTAGCTGAGCGGTATAAGTCAGTACGTGGTAGTAATACCAGGACCCAATGGGTCAGCTGAGGGTACAATCCGTGTAGTAGTAGCTGAGTGGAAACATGTCACTTAAGTAGAGCATTCCCAGGACCCGAGAAGGTAGAGTCGAACCCAAGGCCCATGGGCCAGGTGGGGGAATAGGTTACAAACAGGTAACTGAGTGGGGATAGTCATCATTAGTAGTTGTAAGACAAAGGAACCCAAGACGAGTTCCGGGGAGAGAACCGGCCAGGCGGTTGGGTCTAAAGGTGTACAGACACTCGTCAGCGGTAGGTGCACACCGAGGTCATGAATAGCAGTCCAAAGTTAGTCGACAAGGAGGTGGCTACCAGGTCGGCCATGGAGTTCAGATGCACGTCGCGGCAGGCAATCCTAACCGCGGAGAAGTCAGGCTCCAGGGCCAGACACTCAAGGACACAGTGGTCGTGTGCTTTTATACTTGTACAGCTACTTTTGAAACGTTCAAGAATGTTCTAGAAAGTTCTGAGAGTTTCTCGAAAGTTCTGGAAGTTTCTTGAACGTTCTAGAGTGTTCAGGAGAATTGTAGAAACATGTGGACAACTCTAGCAGTTCAGGGAGGAAGCTCGGCATTGAATGCAAATCGATAATTTTCTCGAACACACGCGATTTTCCAAATGTCATTGTCCCGGTCACAGAAGCAAAGTTTTTCTGGAATAACAGCGATTTCCTTTCTGTTCTAGACCTAACGGGTTAGGAAAACACACTTTCAACCCAGGAACAGAACAAAAGTGAAAATTTGTTACATAGTGTTATGAAAGCGACGTCAAAAGCTAGAAGAATGACGCGCGGCGTCGATGACCACGAAGATAACGATGACATTTTTGCTCGTTGGCGCTGCTGATAGATAATAACGAGAATGTTGACGATGGCCCATCTTGCTGTCCTCCACGAGTTATGTCCCTTTTTTTGTTCCGTTTCCTTTCAACAGGTGGGTAAAAAAAAAAGAAGCAAATATCAAAATATGGGTTTATATTATCTGGATGATCAAATCTATTTTTTAAAACATTTATTTAGTTTTGTTTTATTTGCTCAAGATTTTGAGTAAACTTTCTTTGCAACCATCGAGAGAGACGGCAGAAATCTCCCTGAAGTCAGAATGGATGATGACGACAGATCAGTATTCGAATTCCATATATTTTATTTTATTTTATTTTATTTTAACTTTAGTAGCGCCTTTATTTAATTGTTATTATATAGCGCTTTTCCAGCTCAAGAGCTGCTCAAGGCGCTGGACGATACAGGATCTAACTCAAGCCGCCCGAGGCGCCAACTTGCAACCTTTGGGCGCATCGTAATAACGCTGCAGACAACTGAGCACAATCCTGGGCAGCCAGGGATGAGGGAGAAGGACCTAGGTGCATGCTGGGTGTGTTCTTGTCACCGGTACTCACCCGTCTAGGACATGAGCGTCAGGATCTTTAAAGTCCGTTAAGATTACATTACATTACATGATTATTGCTTTAGGTCCAGCGGAATCCGTTAAGATGGAATGTATGCGACACAGACTAGACCTAGGTTTGTACTCTCATCCGAAGGAGTAGGAAACGGGAGTAAAGTGTCTTTCCCAAGGACACAACACAATGCCCAGGCCTGGGCTCGAACCCGGGACCTTCAGATCCGCAAGCCAAAGCTCTACCATTAGGCTACCGCGCCTCCCAAGGGTGGCCCGCGGTGTCGCTATGCCCAACACCGGACATAACTCAAGTTTGCGGTAGTGGGTGGAGGTGGGTGTACGTGTAGAAATAAAAATGGTGGGTGTACACACACGCACACACACACACACGCACACACACACACACATATATATATATTTGCACACACGCACACCCATATATATATTTGCACACACGCACTTTCTCATATACCCATACACAATCACGCACACATAGTGTGTGCGTGTGAGTGTGCCCGCTTGTGTGTGGGTATGTGAGAGAGTGTGTGCGCACGCGAGCGTGTGTATGTGTGTGAATGTGTGTGTGTGAGAGAGAGAGAGAGAGAGAGATTGGAGCGTGTTAGTCCTTAAGCGTTCATGTACATGTTTGAGCGTGTGTATGTGTGTGTGTGTGTGTATGAGCGTTAGTGCATTTGTGTGTGTGAATGTGCGCGCGCGTATGTGTGTGCGTATGTGTGTGCGTTTATCTGTGTGTATGTGTGATATGTTACAGCATGATACTGACTCATTCATTAATGGCATGAGCCATTAATCATTTGATTAATGATCAAGTAGCCCATGCAGTACTCGTGGTGGGGAGAGAGAGAGAGAGAGAGAGAGAGAGAGAGAGAGAGAGAGAGAGAGAGAGAGAGAGAGCGAGAGAGAGAGAGAAACAGACAAACAGACAGACAAACAAACAAACAGTCACATGCACGCGTCCTCATGCACACACATACACACCCACACCCACACACACCCACACCAATAGGAATCGAAGAACCAAAGATTCAAGCGAGGGGGTGGGGCTGAAAGAAAATGTCACAGCAATAACAACAACAACAACAAAAAGAACAAAAACAACAACAACAATAACAACATCAATATCTACATATCATAGCCAAAATACACAAACGAACTCTTTACACACCGCACAACCCTTCTTTCCAACCCACGCCCTCCGCGCTTTCTCTCTCTCTCTCTTAAAATTGTGTGGGAATGTCGTTTTTACTGCCTCGTGGGCATACGACAATTCGGCGCCTTCTCGCCACGTGCTCAGATTGCTCATGAGTATCGACTCAGTGAGTACCCTGCATAGTGATGGTTCATAGAGTGTGAGTGCATACTTCGGACTCGGTGGATTGCATAGCTGGTACTTAGTAGGTAAGCCTACGTTGCATATAATTATGTTATCATTGAAACGCTCACTAGAGTTCTGAATCATTATGTTGAGGCACAAGGCCTGCAATTACAGCGATTGCTTCCTTTGATCTTATTTTGCTGGAGAGGTCTTATATAATGTTTGTGGGATAGAAGACGTGAGATATCAATGCATACATAATACATACGTACATACAGACAGATCACTAACCTTGTTTTTTAAATTTTTTGTGGGGATGGGGGTGGTAGATGGGGGTGGAGGCAAGAGATTTTGTATGCAGTTAATAATTGATGCTGTACAAAGGGTATACAGTTGGAAAACCTTATGACAACGACTCCTGCCTTTGTTACTGAGTGAACGATGATCGAGTTGCATGGACAACGAATTTGACTGACGCAAGATTCAAGCATCGGGGCTGAATCGACCGTGATTCCCGTGTAACAATTTAGCTCGGACTCCTTGTCTTGCGTAGCTAGTACTTAGCTACGTGTAGCATAGCTGGCACTTAGGTAATGTGTTACATAGCTGGTTGTAGACTTGAAATGGGCGCTCTATTAACCACGCTCTAGAGCCTTGGCAAGGCCATGGCAGCATTCCTGACCTTGATTATCTGCAGCGTTCGGCGCCACGCTGTCGACTAATTATATTGATTATGAACGGTAATAGCTGTCTGACTTTAGGGGTCCAGTACAAAACTAAGAGGAACCAAAACAAAAGACAGACATGCACACTCCTACACGCATGCAGGAACCATGGCCTCAAGCACGCCGACGTACATATATTTATTTATTTAATCGTTCTTATATAGCGCTTTTCCATCTCAAAAGCTGCTCAAGGCGCTGGCCGATACAGAACAGGATTTATCTCAAGCGGCCCGAGGCGTCAACTTGCAGCCTTTGGGCGCATCGTAATAACGCTCCAGACAACTGAGCACAATCCTGGGCAGCCAGGGATGGGGGAGAAGGACCTAGGTGCATGCTGGGAGTGTTCTTGTCACCGACACTCACCCGTCTAGGACATGAGCGTCAGGATCTTTAAAGTCCGTTATGATGGAATGTATGCGACACAGACTAGACCTCGGTTTATACTCTCATCTGAAGGAGTAGGAAACGGGAGTAAAGTGTCTTTCCCAAAGACACAACAAATTGCCCCGGCCTGGGCTCGAACCCGGGACCTTCAGATCCGCAAGCCAAAGCTCTACCATTAGGCCACCGTGCCTCCACATAAGCTCTAGGTCTCTCTCTCTCTCTCTCTGTCTCTCTTTCTCTCTCTCTCTCTCTCTCTCTGTCTATCTGTGTGTCTCTCTCTCTGTGTGTGTGTGTGTGTCTCTCTCTCTCTGTCTCTCTCTCTCTCTCTCTCTCTCTCTCTCTCTCTCTCTCTCTCTCTCTCTCTCTCTCTGTGTCTCTCTGTCTGTCTCTCTCTCTCTGTGTCTCTCTGTGTGTGTCTCTCTCTCTCTCTCTCTCTCTCTCGCTCCCCTCCACTGTGATCCCTTGCCTCCTCTCGTCTCATCGTTGCTGAAGCGACCGTGCTATGGTTTTGTCGCCTAATGTTTGGTCGTGGCAAGATTTGTTTGGTCGTGTGGCTGTTACGCGGTGGACAGATCACAGTTTTATGGGAGCGCCTTATACATAAAAGATGATGTGGCACTAGACAAACGAGGACAACCCGTGGTTTGATGGCCCGTACTCGCGAAATACGGATTTGCTGAGTTGAATCGGGAGAAAAAACAACCAAACAAACCAAAAGACGCACACTCACCCACATGCACCTGAGGATAAGATAAGAGAAGTATTACACATACTTATCAATAGTCGATTCAGCCCCGATGCTTGAATCTTGATATGCGTCACTCGAATTCGTTTATCCACGCAGCCTGTTCACTCAGCAACAAGGCAGGAGTGGTGGAATAAAGTTTTCCAACTTTACTCAGCAAACATCAACAACTGCTTACAAGATGGTTTCCTCCCCCCCCCCCCCTCCCCAGAAAAAAAAATAACTTCTAAAATAATTTTTTTAAGTAGACAGTGCATTACTTGTATAGGCTCTCAGCAATCAGGTAAAGCTTAGAACATTCCAGAATGACGCAATACCACCCCATCACAATAAAATTCGTCTCCGGAACTACGCACTCTCGTACGTCGTAGAACATTCCTCAAGTTAGAAGAATCGCTTAGCTATTACCCAAAATATCAAAACCTGCAGGAGAGAGAGAGAGAGAGAGAGAGAGAGAGAGAGAGAGGGAGGGAGGGGGTGGAGGAACGTGGGAGGGAGGGGGGATATATTGATTGTATGATGTAGACGTTGTAACTTCCCATAAAAATAATAAAGTTGCGCTATTTGTATTCGTATCCAATCCAATGCCCACTTGTATGGCGCACAATTATAGTTGATTTTTTTTTAACAACAAACGAGTTTTATTGTCAATGTCAATTAATATTGTTATTATTATTGTAATGTTTACTTGTATTGACTACAAAACAATGCAATTTCTTAATAGAGATCATTAATATATATTCACACATACATACACGCACACACAGACAGACACAATCATGGCGCACGCACACTCGGACAGACACAGGTACATATATGCAAATACGCGTGCGCGTACACACACACACACACACACACACACACACAGGCCAACTTCCCTAGATAATTCAACTGCAAAAGTAATTCCCATTGCTTCATCATCATCATCATCATCATCATCATCATCATCATCATCATCATCATCATCATCATCATCATCACCATCATCATCACTCTAACTTTTAATTGTTACTCCTTCGGATGAGAGTATAAACCGAGATCTAGTCTGCGCACGTATGCACACCATCATCCGGACTTTTAGGATCCTGACGCTCATGTCTTAGGCGGTTGAGTGAGTGCAAGACAGGCGCCTGCTGAACCACTTTCCTGCCCAATTGCTAGTGTCTAGGTTTACCTCAGAAGTCCCGTTTTGCTCCCTGCTGTCCTCTACTGATCTAAAACAAACAAGGAGAGATCCGCGCAGCGTAAACGGGTTTTAATATTTACTGGGTTCATAAAATACGGTCACACACCCAAATCAAAGAGAATGGCGGAAGAACGATCTTATTGTTTCATCGTAAACATGTGCTATTGTTGACGCCAGGAGCCAGCGGAGGAATACACTGGTGCGCATGCGCGATTTTTTAATACCAGCTCGTGCAAATCCTCGTCAGTTTCTAGACGAGTGCAGTTCATAGAACAAGGCATAATTTTAATAGGTTGACTACAAAGTGACGATGTTGTTTCTTCTGGCAGGTATATTTTTCACAGTAGTCCTTTTTTTTTTAATATATATCGCTTCGGTGTTTTTTAAACTCGTTAAACAGTATAAATTCTGAATGAAAGCTGTTTCACATTGCATTATTAATAGTACGACTTGGGTTGGAGTGTAAACCGAGGTTTAGTCCGTGCACGCACGCATTCCTCCGCAAGGGCATTAAAGATCCTGACGCTCCTGTCCTAGACGGGGCGAGTGCCCAAAACACCAATACAGCCAGCATATACTTCTTGTCCCTTGGCTCTCATTTTCCCCTCCGTCCTGGGTAGCGCTGCGCTTGCTGTCGGGCTTTCGCCGAGAAGACAGCCAGGATTCCCTCCCCTGCATGAGTGACCAATAAAATGCAATATTCCACCACCATCCTCCTACTCATCAATTAAAAAAAAAAAAAAAAAGGATGAACACCAAACTGTACTATTTAGTCCTCGGCGGGAATCGAACCCATAGCCCTCAGTGTTGGAAATGTATCGCTTTTAATTACGCCCTCGCACCAAGAGAAATGGCAGCAGTAGCAACAGCAGCAGCAATAGTAGTAATAATAGTGGTAGTAGCAGTAGTAGTAGTAGTAGTAGTAGTAGTAGTAGTAGTAGTAGTAGTAGTAGTAGTAGTAGTAGTAGTAGTAGTAGTAGTAGTAGTAGTAGCAGCAGCAGCAGCAGCAGCAGCTGCAGTAATAGTTTCAAGTCAACAAGTCAAGTCAACAAATGTTTATAAACTTCAATGGAGAATTCATAAAGCACACAAGAAGAAGAAGAAAATTAAAACAAATAAAAAATAAAAGTAATACATAAAATCCCAATATAATAGAGAGCTTTAGTTCGACACGAAAAGGAACTACGAACCTAGTTTCTGTGCTTCGTAAAGCTCTGTTATAACGACTCAAACGGCCTTCCCACAACAGTTCTACATAATAATTTTAACTATGATCTCACATCTGCTCATTCCCACACGCACTCCCCCACTCCCCCCCCCCACACACACTCTCTCTCACACACACACACAAGACTGTATTCATGGTAAATTGGGGTTTTGGACCAAATGTAGTCATCGGAATTTGACAGCTTTTTTTTTTTAATTAACGGAAAGAGCGCAAAATTTATCTATAAATGTAAGAATTATATTTTTAAAATGGCACTTTTCGTCAAATTGTTGACCTATTTCGTCTCCTAACCCTAACTCTTACCCTATTACTTCAAATTTATCCAGAAAACAGCCCTTCCGAGATAGAGCACCCCCGTGTACTTACAACAGTTCCACGCACTACAAAAGCACTCTCATGTAGCCTATTATTATTATTATTATTATTATTATTATTATTATTATTATTATTATTATTATTAAATCGTTCTTATACAGCGCTTTTCCAGCTCAAGAGCTGCTCAAGGCGCTGGCCGATACAGGATCCAACTCAAGCCGCTCGAGGCGCCAACTTGCAGCCTTTGGGCGCATCGTAATAACGCTCCAGACAACTGAGTACAATCCTGGGCAGCCAGGGATGAGGGAGAAGGACCTAGGACATGAGCGTCAGGATCTTTAAAGTCCGTTATGATGGAATGTATATGCGACACAGACTAGACTTCGGTTTATACTCTCATCCGAAGGAGTAGGAAACGGGAGTAAAGTGTCTTTCCCAGGGACACAACACAATGCCCCGGCCTGGGCTCGAACCCGGGACCTTCAGATCCGCAAGCGAAAGCCCTACCACTAGGCCACCGTGCTTCTAAAAAAAAAGCACTCCCCTGTACTTAGAAAAAAGCCGGGTAACTATACTAC
>CM072514.1:1242500-1252500 GCA_036898135.1 Oncomelania hupensis | reverse complement strand
TAGAGCTTGAAGCTGTGCAGATCGAAATAGAATTAGATCTAGAAGCAACAGCGGCTATATTTATGCACGGAGGTTTCACCACAGGCTCTGAAGTCTTTTCTTTCGTCTTTTTAAACTCGTGGGCCTCCTACATACGTACGTAGTATAGTATGTAATTGAGGCCTACGAAAGACGAGACTTCCCAGCCTGTGGTTTCACGTAGTCCTGCCAGCATTCGTTCGTAAAACATCGGATAGCTTCTCTCGACTCGGAGAGCTTCGTTCGACTTCGGTAATTGCTTTTTTCGGCGAATGACTGGAACTAGGTTGGAAAAAACAAGTTCGCATCCCGACTATATCAATGTATTTCCAGTTATTTATTCTCTGGAATAAGAAAGATAGCAGTAGATGATTCAATTACACCCAGTATATACACAACAGTTGTCACATGGTAAACGTCTACAATGGAATATTGTCCGAAAGCTAAATATGTTTTATCCTCCTAAAGCACTGAGCTTTTATTTTAATCTGGAAGTAATATGTCCCTCCGTGAATCAATCTGTTCTGTTGTGCGTGGGTCTTTCTATCTTTCTCGTTTTGTCTGTCTGTCTGTCTCTTGCTACCTGCCTCTTGCTATTAGTATCTCGAAGAATAAGAATAAGAAGAATAAGAAGAAGAAGAAGAAGAAGAAGAAGAAGAAGAAGAAGATGATGATGATAATGATGATAGTGGTGGTGATAATGATGATGATGATGACGATGATGATGATGACGACGATGATGTTGATCTCGATGATGATGAGGAGGAAGATAAGGAGGAAAAATACGAGGAGAGAAGAGAAGACGAACGAAAAGAAGCTGCAAGAGATTTAGGGGGGAGAGAGAGAGAGAGAGAGAGAGAGAGAGAGAGAGAGAGAGAGAGAGAGAGAGAGAGAGAGAGAAGATAGAGAAAGAGAGAGAGAAAGAGAGAGAAAAAGAGAGAGAAACAAAGAAAGATAGAGAGAGGAGAGAGAACTAGACAGAAAGAAGAGAGAGAGAGAAGATAGAGAAAGAGAGAGAGAGAAAGAGAGAGAGAGAAACAAAGAAAGAGAGAGCGAGGAGATAGAACTAGGCAGAAAGAAGAGAGGGACGAGAGAGAGAGAGAGAGAGAGAGAGAGAGAGAGAGAGAAAGAGAGAGAGAAAGAGAGAGAGAGAAACAAAGAAAGAGAGAGAGAGGAGAGAGAACTAGGCAGAAAGAAGAGAGGGAAGAGAGAGAGAGAGAGAGAGAGAGAGAGAGAGAGAGAGAGGGTTGCACGGATGGGAAAAAGTAAATAAGGCAGGAGGAATCGAATGAACATGGAAGATGAAAACACAAGAGGGAAGAAAGAGAAAGAAAAAAAAGAAAGATATAAAGAAAAAAAGAAAGGAAAAAGAAAGAAACGATAAAGAAAGAACGAAAAGAACAGGAATATGATGAAAGGTAGAAAGAAAGGTAAAAAAGCAGGAAACTAATTCGGGGCCATGTTGAAATAATGTTTCTGTTTTATCTCCAGCACAAAACTAACAATCGATTTCCCCCGCGAGTTGTTGCTGTCAGAATCAAGGGGCGAAACTCTGCCCTTGTTCGTTCCCGATCACTTCCCCTTGACTTCTTCTTCTTCTTCGACTTAACATAGCTTCTTCTTCTTCTTGTCCTTCTTCTTTCTTAAAGCTTCTCCGAAGCATCTTCTCCAATTGTGGTTGATTTGTGGTAGTAGTAGTAGTAGTAGTAGTAGTAGTAGTAGTAGTAGTAGTAGTAGTAGTAGTAGTAGTAGTAGTAGTAGTAGTAGTAGTAGTAGTAGTTGTTGTTGTTGGTATTTCTAGAACTTCTTGTTCTAGTTCTTCTTCTACTTATTTTTGTTGTTGTTGTTGTTGTTGTTGTTGTTGTTGTTCTTCTTCTTCTTCTTCTTCTTCTTCTTCTTCTTCTTCTTCTTCTTCTTCTTCTTCTTCTTCTTCTTCTTCTTCTTCTTCTTCTTCCTCTTTTTATTCCTCTTCCTCTTCTCCTTCTTTGTACACCTTCTTCCTTTCTCCTCTTGCGTATTTCCGCTCTGTCTTTTCTCGTTTTCCTTGTGTTCCTCGACCTCCCCCCCCCCCTATTCCGCAAGCTCTTATTCCTCCTCTTATTCTTCTTATCCCTTTCCTCCTTTTACTTTCTCCTCTTCCTCCTCCTCCTCGACGTAAAGCAGGCATGCATTTGACTGGCTTGGTAAAAATAAGCTGGAATAACACTGACAGCAGTACTTATTCATCTTGTCTCGTGTTTCTTTCTGTCTTCTGTCTTTGTTTCCACCTGAAGTTTCCCATCTACCTGTCAATGATTGACTGAAAAATGATTAAAGCCACTTTTGACATTGAGTCTAAGCACCGCCGACGTCGTGCCAACAAACTAAATTAGTTTCTTTTAATTTGTTGGGTTTTTTTTGGCGGGGAGAGGGAGGGTTAGTTTGTTAGCCCTGGAACCGATGATCAGTTCTAGAAAATTAACGAGAGGGAGAGAGAAAGAGAAGAGAGAGAGAGAGAGAGAGAGAGAGAGAGAGAGAGAGAGAAAGAGAGAGAGAGATTGTGCGTTTCTATTTTATCTGTGTTGTTGTTTTTTGGGAAAAAAAACACTAAATTTCAAAAAGAAAAGGAGGAGCAGAAGTCAAGAAGAAGAAGAAGAAGAAGAAGAAAATAAAAAAAGAAGAAGAAAAAGAAAAAAAGAAGAAGAAGAGGAAGAAGAAGAAGAAGAAGAAGAAGAAAAAAAAAAGAAGAAGAAGAAGAGGAAAAACAACAACAGCAACAATAAGAAAAACAAGAACAAAAAGGACAAAAAGGACAAGAAGAAGAACAACAAGAAACAAGAAGATCATACAAGCAGCAGAAGAAGAAGACCAGACGGTAACAAAGATGGGTTGGGCGTGATCCACAATGTGATGGTTATGATGGAGCTGTCAACTGTGTACAGAAGACCACACATGCAAAACGTCGTTTCTATTATCGGTATTGTTTTGACATACAAATCACTTTGTTGCTGGTCTGGTCTTTTTCCAAACACACAGACATATGTGCACATACTAACACACACAAGTGCACACACACACGCACACCCACACACACACACGTACTTTAGCACAGACAAACGGGCAGACTTATAGACACAGACGCACGGATATAAACTACATACGCATGCACGCACATTCACAACCTTCCCCCCCCTCCCGAAACCACCCCACACACACTCAAAAATGACATCCCTCCCAGCTTAATTTGAAATGACAACCCATGGTTTTGCCGACAAAGCCAATATAATAACGTGCCAATTGTAACATTGCCATTGATGACCGTCATGATGATGATGATGATGATGATGATTGTTACACTCAGTTTGATGATGGTGTTTTCTATCAGTATCTGATTCAGCCCCGATGCTTGAATTCCTGATAGTTGTGTAACTCAGATTCGTTTATTCACACAGCCCGTCCAAACAGCATACAATTCACAAAGTCGACGTATGAAGTTTTCCACTTTTATTCAGCACACATCAACAACTGCATACAATTTTCAATTCAACTCAACAACTTTCACAGCAACTTTCCAAATCACTATCAACAACTTTTCTATCTCAACAGCGACTCGGCTCACGATTAAATAACCTCCCTCTTTTCCGGAAAGATTTCGTACATGGTAGAAAATGACGTACTGCCACCAATCGAATAAAAGATCGTCATCACTGACTTACGTCAATACATATTTTTATATCTTCCAGAACGACCTCTTGCTTCGACATGTATCGGGAAGTTTCTATCAAGAGTAAACACGCATATCCAGAAGATTCTCAAATAATATCGACTAACGCAAATTATCAACGTTATACAAAGCCTCTCCTAACAACAATGCAAACTCAAATCAAAGGTAAATAAACACCATTATTGAATACTTTGCAAAACGAAACGATTAGATCTATTGTGCGCGCTTCCGACATACTTTCGTTCACGTTTCAACGTAACATAACCCCCCACTCAAGAAGAAATTTACCCAATTTCTTTCAACAACGTTGAAACGTAATGCACAAACAAAATCCTCAATTGAAACTAATTTAAGACTGTCTGAATACTGTAATTGCGCTCAGCTTATCTACACAGAGTCAATGGTTTTCATCTTCAAGTCTATCTGGATATTGTCAATGTTCACAGTTCATTCACACAGAGTCAAATGTTCTCATCTGCAAGTCTTTCTGGATACTGTCAATGTTCACAGATCATTTACCCAGTCAACGTTTTTTCATTTTCAAGTCTGTCATTACCAATATCCTTAGTTCGTCCACACAGTCAATGTTCTTTCGTTCGCAAGGAATCGACGCCCTCGTCAGTTGCGGTCGTCATCGGCCCAGGGTCAAAGACGATGATCACGTGGGCTTCCCCGGAATCGATGCGTCCTCCGTTGTCTCCTTCTTCCATCGGATGTCGACCACGATGCATTCGCTGGGTCTCACGTCAGGTTGGCTTCTGCGGGACGGTGGAACAGCTCCCTCAAGGTCTGCAGATGCTCCTTCCAGGTCTGGGTGTG
This sequence comes from Oncomelania hupensis, assembly GCA_036898135.1. Classification (NCBI taxonomy): domain Eukaryota; kingdom Metazoa; phylum Mollusca; class Gastropoda; order Littorinimorpha; family Pomatiopsidae; genus Oncomelania; species Oncomelania hupensis. Next base: position 1,247,960 of record CM072514.1, on the reverse strand, counting down.
GACTTCATGTTCGACCAAAGTTGTAGAGCCAGGGACATCGCTGAAGTTGTGGGGAAACTCGCCCATAAGGTCCTTGAGCTCCAACTTTTGACCTTCCGTCAAGCTCGGTCCTAGCTTAACATCATCGATGCCTTCTTTGCTGTGGAAGTCTCCCAGTTCCAACAGTTCTTCGCTGTCAAAGCTGTCGTCGGTCACAGCTGCTGTGGCTGCGTGCACAGTCTCTGATGGCCTTTCCACGTACAGCTTAAGGAGGTTGGCGTGGTATATCTTGGAATGCTGGCCGACCTTCACCTTGTAGTCGTTGATTCCCACCACGGTCTCCACTTCGTACGGGCCTTTCCACTGCATCAGCAACTTATTGTGATCGGTAGGTAGCAGCACCAGCACTTTGTTGCCAGGTTTGAACTTCCTGTTCACAGCCCTACGGTCATAGTAGTGCTTTCCACAGTCCTGGGACTTCTTCAGGTTTTCTCTGGCTATCTCGAGAGTCTGCTCCAGCTTCTCCCGTAGCTCAAACACGTACTGGTAGCTGTTCTTCACCTCTGGGGTGTCTACTTCTTTCGTCCACAGTTCTTTTAGGATGTGCATCGGCCCTCGGATGGTTCTTCCGTACAGCAGCTCGAACGGAGAAAAGCCGGTGGACTCCTGCGGTACTTCTCTGTAGGCGAAAAGTAAGGCGTTGATATAACGATGCCATTGTCTCTGGGCTGCTCGCTGCACAGTTTCTTCAGGGTGGACTTCAGCGTAGCATTGAACTTTTCGACAAGCCCGTTGCACATTGGATGGTAGGGTGTCGTAGTCAAATGCCGGATGCTCAGCAGTCTGTTGACCTCCTTCATGCAGTCAGAGACGAACTGCGTCCCGAGGTCTGTCAGAATTTCTTCAGGCACTCCAAGTCTACTGAACATGTCCACCAGTGCCTCTGCTACAGTTTCAGTGTCAATCTTCTTCAGTGGCACTGCTTCTGGGTACCGAGTCGCATAGTCCACTAAAGTCAGTACCCATCGATGACCTTCTTCACTCGGAGGTCTTATTTCGCCGATTAAGTCTAAGGCCACCCTCTTGAAAGGTCGGTCGATCAGAGGCATTCTCTGCATAGGCACTTTCGGGACCCTTCCTCGAGGTATGGTCTTCTGGCAAATGTCACATGATCGGCAGAAACGGCTGACGTCCGCATGAAGTCCTGGCCAGTAGAACACCGCCTGGATTCTGTCTGACGTCTTTCTGATGCCTAGGTGACCTCCCATGATAGAGTCATGAGCTACTTCCATCACTTGGCGCCTTAGAGGTAACGGTACCAAGACTTGACGTAGTGGTTTCCCTCCGTTGACCCTCGGGTGCTGGAAGATTCGGTACAGGATCTTGGCCTTCACCTCAAAATAGACCGTGCCACTGCGTTTGGTCACGTGATCTTGGCGGTTCCTGTACTTGTTTAAAGTGCTATCAGCTTCCTGGAGCTGGATCAGCTTATCTCTGTCCACGATGGCAGCTTTGGAGTTGTCGGCGACCTTCAGTGGCGTAGACGTCTTGTCTCTCTTGGCCTGGGCCCTGGTAGTAACAGCACCGACGATCTCTGGTCGGCAGGGCTGAGCCGGAGTAACCACATTATCCCGTAGCAGCTCTGTAAGGTCTCCATCGGGAAACGGCAGTGGATCCTCCTCCACAACTTCGACGCGTTGGGTTGAGGCAGGACTCCACTCTGGATCGGGGTCGTCGGGTCGTCTCGCGCCGTCGATATTCCCGATCATCAAATCATACAGCGGCTTCTTCAGGCAAACCGCTTCGACTTCGCCTATGTAGAAAGGGGTGTTGACATGAATCTTCGCAACTGGCGCTCTCACACATTTGCTGTCGGCCATAAGTGTCCATTTTGAATCGCCAGTGAACTGTTCTTTAGCGATTAGGTCTTCTCTGACGATGACCCCACTGCAGCCAGAGTCTCTTAAAACAGTCACTTCATGATTTCCGACGCGTCCCTTTGAAACAGGCATGTTCTGGACGGTCACAGCTGCGCTGGCGACGACGGGGATGGATTTTCCGTTGGCAAGGAGAAGTTGGCCATCGGTCATGCACTCTTGCACGTCCGCAGGGGTAGCTGTGCGCTCGGTCTCACTCGGAAGAATGACGCTCCCGCCGCACACCTGATGGTCAGATCTACTGGTTTGCCGTTGATTGGAGAACCGCCTCTGCCGGTTGCCCGCCGCTGCGTTGTCCGTACTGCTCCGCTGTCCGCTACTTTTGTTTTGAGGACAGTTAGAAGCTCTGTGGTCTGTAGCGTTGCAGGTGAAACAGCCCCTTGAATGCCCTTCCCTGGGAGGAGGCGTGGAGTCCGTCTGTCTCTGGCTCGTCTGGCTCCCTTGGATCTGGTTCCCATGGTTTCCAGTCTTCTGAAAATGTTTCGTCGCGCTGGGTGGCCCCAGGGTCTTCCCATGAGCGATGAGATATCTTTCAGCAGCCTCAGTCACATCTTTAAGCGTCTGCAGCTTTTGTTCTTCTAAGTGGGTCGCTAGGTCCTTGTGACAGGCATTGAGAAATTGTTCCTTCACGATCAGGTCATGGAGACTGTCGTAAGACTTCCTTTCGCCTGATAACTCCACCCACTTGTGTAGATATGACGACAGGCGCTCCACAAACTGCTTTGGCGTCTCGTCTGACTTAGGCCGGCATTCACGGAAGCGTTTACGGTAGCCCTTCTCTGTAAAGTTGTAGCACTGCAACAGGGCCTCTTTCAAGACGTCGTAGTTTTTGGCGTCATCGTTCGACAGTCTGGTGTAAACTTCGAGAGCTTGCCCCGTCAGAAGTGCACTCAGTCGAATTGCCCAGTCTTGAGGTTGCCAGTTAGAGCTTTCAGCGAACCTTTCGAATCTCGCCAGATAACAGTCAATCTGGTCCTTCCCGTCGACGAAAGCTGGCAATTTTGGAGCCGTGTTGTCACTGATAACTTGTGGCGCATGCTGCTGTTGCTGGATGCGCGCCAACTCTAGTTGGAACTGCCGATCAGCTTCTCTTTCCTCACGCCTGCGCTCATCTTCTCTTTCTTTACGCTGCTCTTCTCTTTCTTGCCGCTGCTGTTCAATTTCCAGACGCTTCAATTCTAATTCTCTTTCTTCACGGCGACGTTGCTCTTCTAATTCTCGTTCTTCACGGCGACGCTGCTCTTCTAATTCTCGTTCTTCACGCCATCGCTGTTCTTCTCTTTCTTCGCGCAATATTCTCTCCTGGCATTTGACGTACTCCGTCAGCTGTTTGCCTTTTAGATTTAGTTCAACCCCTTTCTGCCAGAAGTCAGCCATCTTAATGCTTTTCTGGAAAGTTCTTTTCTGGAATGTTCTTTTTCTAGAAAGTTCTTGACTGTAGAGTTCTTTTTTTTTCTGGAAAGTTCTTGACTGTGCTGTACCTTTCTAGACTGTTCTAGAACAGCACGCTTTCTGCAGTAGCGCTGATGCTTGTCACTAGTCGCCTTCGCTGACGCAGGCCCCGCTGTCCTCGTCGTATGCGACGCTGCACCACGCTGGTGTTGATGTTTACGCTCCTGTGCTGAAGTAGACGCGACGTCCGCTCGCCGCTCTCTGTAACACTGGCGATGTAGCTCCGAGACTGTCCCTCGACGTAGTCTAACGGCAGCAACGTAGTCCCGATCTGTTGTTCGCTCACGAAGCAACTCTTCGGCGACTACACGCCCTTGCAGTCAACCCGAACCTATCGGTGATGTAGTCCCAGTATGTTGGCCCCTCTCGACGCAACTCGTTGGCGGCTACCCTCGATGACTGCCTCTCGTAACGTTGACTCGCTTGTTGTAGCAGTTGAACCCTTGGCTATGGCGTGAATCGCGGCTTGACCCCCCAAAATGTTACACTCAGTTTGATGATGGTGTTTTCTATCAGTATCTGATTCAGCCCCGATGCTTGAATTCCTGATAGTTGTGTAACTCAGATTCGTTTATTCACACAGCCCGTCCAAACAGCATACAATTCACAAAGTCGACGTATGAAGTTTTCCACTTTTATTCAGCACACATCAACAACTGCATACAATTTTCAATTCAACTCAACAACTTTCACAGCAACTTTCCAAATCACTATCAACAACTTTTCTATCTCAACAGCGACTCGGCTCACGATTAAATAACCTCCCTCTTTTCCGGAAAGATTTCGTACATGGTAGAAAATGACGTACTGCCACCAATCGAATAAAAGATCGTCATCACTGACTTACGTCAATACATATTTTTATATCTTCCAGAACGACCTCTTGCTTCGACATGTATCGGGAAGTTTCTATCAAGAGTAAACACGCATATCCAGAAGATTCTCAAATAATATCGACTAACGCAAATTATCAACGTTATACAAAGCCTCTCCTAACAACAATGCAAACTCAAATCAAAGGTAAATAAACACCATTATTGAATACTTTGCAAAACGAAACGATTAGATCTATTGTGCGCGCTTCCGACATACTTTCGTTCACGTTTCAACGTAACAATGATGATGATGATGATGATGATGATGATGATGATGATGATCATCATCATCATCATCATCATTTGCAGAAGCAGCAGTAGCAGAACCATCATCATCATCATCATCATCATCATCATCATCATCATCATCATCATCATCATCATCATCATCATCATCATCATCATCAACGCCTCTTAGCGCAGTGGATTAGTCGCCAGTTTCCTATGCCGAAGGTCGCGGGTTCGATTCCCGCAAGGGGCGAACGTATGTGACTTAGGTACGAGACTATTGAGGTCACCGAGGGTTTTCTCCGGGCACTCCGGTTTCCTCCCACCCTTCAATAGTGGTACTAGACGCAGTCAATATAAAAATTTCAAAATATAAAAATTCGATTTTCTTTCCGTCTTCCAAAAGCGATCTCCCTGCCTTTACACCACCTGTTCGAGTGGTGGGTGTGTATTTGTTGTGTGTGTGTGAGGGTGGATGAGACAGGTGTATGATGGTACAGATCGCCGCGCTTTAAGCCTGATTGATTTGAGGAAAGGCGCGTCCAGTATTATTATTATTATTATTATTATTATTATTATTATTATTATTATTATTATTATTATGATTAATCCAGACTCAAATAGCAGCGATCTGTAACCATCATGCTACATACACTTTCAAACATACTTAATAAACATCCATTTCATCTCTCAGTCCCTCAGCCTTTGAGGAGACACGAGAGATGTCGGATGCTGTCTCGCAGAGTTAAATTTATTATGATGTCCCCTTTACGCTTCAAGTGTCCGGGCACGGCAATCTACTCAACAGTTAAATGTTATTCCCATTTCATCAACCAAACATGATTTCACAGCGCATGTTACCCTATAGAGTAAACTTCACAGGCGCACAACAATGACGAGTTCAGCGCGTGCTTGTGCTTGAACAAGTTTATTATATGAATGCGTAATACTATTTTACTAGATTAGATTCCCCCCCCCCCCACTCCCCA
>CM072514.1:1225000-1240000 GCA_036898135.1 Oncomelania hupensis | reverse complement strand
CGGTAGAAAGAGACACAGTAACATGTCTGTCCAATTTTGTTCCTTTCTGTTTTCAGTTCTCTTTTCTTTTCTTTTCTTTTTGTCTCTATTCCTTTTCCATTTTGTTCCTTTTTCTTCTTTTCTTGCTCCCCCCCCACCCCCCCCCCCCTTTTTAAATTCTTTTTCTTTTTTTCTCCTTTTTTTGTTTGTTTTATTTGCGTTTTCTTTTCGTTTTTTGTGTCTTTTATTTTATTTTCTTCCTTTTCTATTTTTTTGTCTTCAGCTTGTATTCCTTAAATTTATTTGAATTGTGGTGAGAGCGAGAGTGGAGAATGAGAGCGAGAGAGAAAGAGAGAGAGAGAGAGTGTGTGTGTGTGATAGGAAGAGAGAGAGATAGAGAGAAAGGGAAAAGATAGAGGGAGAAAGAGAAAGGGGGAAAGAGAGAGATGGAGAGAAAGATGGAGAGAGAGAGAGAGAGAGAGAGAGAGTGAGAGAGAGAGAGAGTCAAACAGGACACTAGGGAGCTATAGGAAGCAAAGAAACTTTGTTCGTAGTGCTTTTTCATAGAAAAACACCCCGTCTACGTCATAACTTTTGCGCTCTCGGAAGGTCACGACCTCCTCATTTGCATTACGAAGATAACTTCGCTGAGTTGAAATGCGGAATTTTCATCATTTTGACGAATCGTGATTCTCATGCAAGTTTCTGGTAGCCTAATTTTTGCATATATCGGGTCAGTTGCTATAAACGTAAGTTTTAAATAAATGTTTTGACGGTACTAGAAAACTTTAGATCCACCAGCGAAATTTGGCGGGCAAAGTTCTCGATGACCCTCCCGCATTCCTCCCTTGGGATAATTCTAATTGCTGCTGTGATTGCTGCCTTCAGGTCAGGGACAGTCTGGGGGTTGTTGCCATATACCCAGTCCTTAAGGTATCCCCAGAGAAAAAAATCTGGGGGGTTCAGGTCCGGTGAATGCGGCGATCACTCCGGGTTACACCTGGGGCTGATCAGTCGGTCATGGAAACGCTGCTGTAGCCATGCCAATGATTCGTTAGAGGTGTGTGTGTGTGTGTGGGGGGGGGGGATGGCACCATCCTGCTGGAAACACTGGAGAACCCTGACGAGTCCTCTCCGTCGACCAAGTGCTGTCCAGAACTTGCCAAGCACCTGGACATATCGCTCGGTGTTGATCCAAATGTGCCTGCAGCGCCGGGGAGCTCATTTGGAGCACAGTTTGGAGCGCCAGTGAAACAAAGAGTTTTTGTTGTACAAACGTGAAACTTTGGAGATATCTGCTACACAGGCTTGACCTAATGTAGCTAAAGTTTTATGTCGATCTAAATAAAATTATGGAAGTTATTCGTTTTTTGGTGATGACCCTTTTTTGTGTGTCATCCTGTACTTAGAATGTTTTAAAAATAAAATTTTCATTGTCTAATATCACCTAAATATGTGAACAGGTATACAAAAAGATTGATTTATTGATATACAGGCCTTGCAAAGACCATCCTACAAGGCACGGTGCAAAGAGGTAGAAGAAGAGGGAGACATAAAAAGAGATGGAAGGACAACATTCAAGAATGGACTGTTTTGACACAGCGAAACCATGAGGGTTGTTGAGGACAGAGAAAGATGGAGTACGCTGATGAAACGATCATCTGTGTTGCCCCAACGACTTTTGAGTTTCTGCATAGGATAGGATAGGATAGGATAGGATACGATAGGATAGGATAGGATAGGATAGGTACCACTCTTCCTTCCTTCAAATTTACACGAAGGCAACATTACCTTAAAATGACAGCTATTTTGTCAGCTTTTTTTTTTCTTGATGTGCTACTTGATTATTTGATCTACATTTGATTGCCTTTCATATGTATTTGTAATTGTAACAACTGATTTTTGATTTACAATTGATTGCTTCTTATGCATTGTGTAATTGTTAACACCAATATTGAGTGTCACACCTATATCTTATTTTGTTTGCTGCAGTTAGTATAGTGATTTGTATAGTTGTAAGTTTTGTCGTTGGCATATATGACTGAATGTCGGAGAATGTGAGAGCTATAATTGATGCGAGAAACGATTGAAAGATGAGGCTCTCGCCTAAAATCTGTCTTTCTGTTGTGAATAAAATGTATGAGACTGAATCTGAGTCGTTCCCACTCCTCTCTCTCTCTCTCCTCCGGCCCCCCTCCTCCTTCGCCCACCAGTGCAGTGAAGTGGACTGCGGTTCACAGTGGTGAAATCCGATGTCGTAAAATGGAGGAAGCAGAGCGGTTTTTGTTTCAGGCCGGAAGTTCGTCTGAAACATGGCGGTCGGAAATGCGGTTCCGCGGACAATGGAAGGAAAGAAAGAAGGCGAGAATGAGACTTATTTGGCCGGTGTGTGTGTGTGAGGGTGAGTGAGGGTGTGTGTGTGTGTGTGTGTGTGCGTTTAGGTCAGGAGAAGAAATTGAACAAGAGAAGGAGAAATAATTTTAAAAAAGGAAAGATGAGATTTTGACCACAGTTTCACAGAAATCAAGCAAGGATTTTACTGACCCTCATTATCGCAAAGTGGAACACACCAGCACACACACACACACTCACACACATGCACACATACATACATACATACATACATACATGAAGACATGCAGACATACAAACAGACACATACACTCAACATACCACCCATTCCCTCCCCCTCACACACACCAATACACAAACACCCTCCCTATCATACAAACACAGCACATTCTCAACCTCCTCCCCCCCCCCCCTATCTTCCACACATATACAAAGGTAAACCAGGTACAGTAGTTCCATTTTAACGAGCAGACGGAAGAGTGACGCAGTCTTTGTAGCGAGACGGAAAGTCAAAGTTACAACGGGGCGGGAACAATAGTTTATGAATCACAAGCATTCCGTCCTGTCATTCTCGCTCTTTCTTCAGCTAACTGCAAATGGTTATTGCTGGAGAAACAAACAGAAACCGCAGCAGCAGCAGCAGAAAGAAACAGAAACAGGAAAGCAACAGTTAGAAGTAGCCTGGTACAATAGTCCAGTTTCATTCTCTCTCCTTACCCCTTTTTTGAGGTATGGTATATCTTTTAAGTGTGAAAGGAGAACAACATTAAATACTAATACTAATACTAATACTAATACTAATACTAATAATAACAACATAAATATTGTTTGTTCTTGCTTTGCTAAAGGCTCCATTCCCGAAATCAAAACTGCAACCAAAAAACAATTAAAACAACCAAAACATCAACAACAAAAACAACAACAAAAACAACAAATGAGTACAGCAAATAATATTGACATCAGAAGTTAAAAGCAGAAGCTGGAAGCCAAGCATTTCTGCACCCTGAAGAAGATTTGTTCACAAAATGGTCCTACGTGAATAACCAGTCCAAACAAGTATTACTTCTTACACCTTATTATTTAATGGATAAGACATTTATGCAAGTCGCAGTGTTTGAGATCGGACCAGAAACTGTCTAAATATTACTTTTTGAAGAGAGCAGTTTTAAATTGCTGTTTGAATGTTGGGAGCATTGCACAGTGTCTAACAGAGTATTGTAAAGAATTCCGTTAGTAGCAGGAGGTAAGGAATTCCATAACTGAGGAGCAGAGCAGAAGAAGCGTTTTGCTAGCTCTGTGTTGTTTTGTGTTAGTCATTGTTTATAGGGTCCAATGCTTTCTGTTAAAGTGCTGTACTTTGAATAGACCGCTATCAATAGTCATTGTTTATAGGGTCCAATGCTTTCTGTTAAAGTGCTGTACTTTGAATAGACCGGTATCCATAGTCATTGTTTAAAGGGTCCAATGCTTTCTGTTAAAGTGCTGTACTTTGAATAGACCGCTATCAATAGTCATTGTTTATAGGGTCCAATGCTTTCTGTAAAAGTGCTGTACTTTGAATAGACCGCTATCAATAGTCATTGTTTATAGGGTCCAATGCTTTCTGTAAAAGTGCTGTACTTTGAATAGACCGCTATCAATAGTCATTGTTTATAGGGTCCAATGCTTTCTGTTAAAGTGCTGTACTTTGAATAGACCGCTATCAATAGTCATTGTTTAAAGGGTCCAATGCTTTCTGTAAAAGTGCTGTACTTTGAATAGACCGCTATCAATAGTCATTGTTTATAGGGTCCAATGCTTTCTGTAAAAGTGCTGTACTTTGAATAGACCGCTATCAATAGTCATTGTTTAAAGGGTTCAATGCTTTCTGTAAAAGTGCTGTACTTTGAATAGACCGCTATCAATAGTCATTGTTTAAAGGGTCCAATGCTTTCTGTAAAAGTGCTGTACTTTGAATAGACCGCTATCAATAGTCATTGTTTATAGGGTCCAATGCTTTCTGTAAAAGTGCTGTACTTTGAATAGACCGCTATCAATAGTCATTGTTTAAAGGGTTCAATGCTTTCTGTAAAAGTGCTGTACTTTGAATAGACCGCTATCAATAGTCATTGTTTAAAGGGTTCAATGCTTTCTGTAAAAGTGCTGTACTTTAAATAGACCGGTGTCATTTTCCTGTGCTCATTAACCTTCTTCCACTGGTCTGTTCCGCATGGTCTTTACCAACCCACCTCTGCCACACCTTGTAAGCTTATTTAGCCTGTATTTATTTTGTTTTTCAGTATGTTTTTCCTTTCATGTACTCTTTTGGTCATTTCTTCTTTTTTTTTTTAAAATCGTGTTTTCTTGATTGGTGTTTGAATGCGTGAGCATTGCGCTTGGAACCGAGTACTTCTAGGAAAATGCGCTATATAAATATATGTAAGATTATATTATTGTATCATATTCAGGCGAAGATCGTAGGGTGCAAGACGGTGTGTATTAGTGTAGAGGGGTTCAGACAGACAAAGCAACAGACCATTTGAAGAAATATGTACGAGCATTGTGGCCAAGTGTTCTAAGGCAGGACTAACTTACCTTGTCCACAGGCCAGAAACCAATGGCGCCTGACAGGTGTGGGATCGATCCAACATCTGGCCGTTATGTTTCTCCGAATATTATTTACTTTCGACTTGTGCAACGTCTCGGGGGTTTTCTCCGGGTACTCCGGTTTGCTCCCCCAAGCAAAGTTTGAAAACACACAACTAATATTAGGTAGATTGGGCTTGGGCGCGCCACAGGCTGCAACTAAGTCTTCCCCAGGGGAGGCGGCCCAGAATTTCCCAGTAAAAAGGGACATTAAACGTAATCAAACAGATAAGGAATATATCCAGAAAACAAAAAAATGGTATACAATGTAACACTTGCCTTCTGTTAATGTTACAAATTTCTTTTATTATTTTTATTTGTAAGCTTAAAGTTGCCTGTTGGACAGTTATAATGAAATATTGCGTATGTGCCTCACGGCGAAGTGTATTCTGTGTGTATTTGTAGGTCCTTGGGCCAAAAAACAATATTACGAAAAAAGGCCACTGCCACAGGTCTTTGTCTTACCAGGTTGCGAGCATAGTTCAGCTGTCAGTCAGTGGCAAAACAAGGGTGAAATTTACAACTATCACTCCGCACCTCAACCCTTCTTTTCCCTACTTAGGGTAATTGCCGCTTCTCATGCTTTCTTCTGTCGTTCGTCCTTATCTTTTTTCTCTTTAGAAACGATCGTTATCTCGTCATAATTGCTTAGACGGTTCTGATATTTTCCCTCTCTAAACAGATTTGATGTTTTTACCCTCAAAGTATTTTGTCTGCATCTTCCTCTTTTACACTAGATAGTGCGATCATGTAATAATTCAAATTTAATCCATATTACTGAGGTGGAGGATCTCCGATAGGCGTATAAACGGCTTAAAAAGCCATTGAGATCCCTGCATAACTTCACCGGCTTCGCTAGCACACTGCAGTCGTTGACCGTCACTCCCGGCTATGATATCACGTCTATAATATCTAATATCACGGATGTAAATAGACGTAAAATAAAATACAATAAAATAAATAAATACAGGCACAACATTGTTTCCATTGGCTAATTCCTAGCAAGGCATTGGAGTTTGTTAGTCACGCTCCGTTGGGTTTGTTTCGTAATTCGCCTGGGACCATATTCTTAATATTGATTTGACTTCCTTCTTATTTTTATTTTTTTTTTTTTCATTTTTGACACTTTTTGTTTACAAAGAAATAAAGAAAAGCCATTAACTTTTAAAGCAGCTGACTTTTTAAAGCTTGGACACCACGTTTAGAATCAAATTTTGCAAAATAGACCCAAAAAGTGTTTGAACATAATAATAGGCAATTAGTCATCGGTTAGCGTGGATTATAAAAAGAACCAAATATTGTAAAAATGTAAAGTGCATTTGTGATGAATCTTTAACTCTAAAACATCTATTATTTGATTGCATTTAGGTTCATCCTCTTTTGCCCCTTGAAGTAAATACTATAACATCAGTTAAAACATTAGCAATGAATTGAGTGTGGGATTGGCAAAAGTTCTAATTACTTCTCCAGTCGCTCATTTTATTTAACTGACATTGTTATTGTTAGGTTAGAAAGATAGTAATAGTATCTGTGTGTATGTATGTGTTCATGTATGTCTGTTTAAATGCGTGAATCTGTATGTATGGTCTTTATCATCTTGATGAAAAAAGACGTTAATAAAACAACCAACCAACCAACCTTAGCGTGGATTAGACATTTTCATTAAAATAACGTATTTACTATTCTTATCAAAACCTCGGAGTAATACTAGAATTTTTTTCACGTTCACAATATTGAGAAGAAGAAGAAGAAGAAAGAAGAAGAAGAAGAAGAAGAAGAAGAAGAAGAAACCAGCCAGAGTATCACGGACTACCACCAGGAAACAAGGCTGAAAACTATCATTAGCAAGCAAGGGGACTCAAGATGGTGCGCATGGACCAAAAACCAGCGGTCAGGAGGACGTAGATCACACTAACCTGCCCCGGGATCCGGAGAGAAGAGGGGCCATTGGCTGTGCCATAAAGCTCAGACTATTACAGCCAATAGGCTTATTTATGCAACACAAGCGAGACGCGGAAGACGCTATCGCCAGAGTCCTAGCATATTCTTACGAGACGCTCCTCAAACGACATCAAGATCAGCGCGGAGGAAAACATGCCGATGCCCTGTGACAAGTCGACGCTACCAGCATAAAAGTGATGCAACCGCGCCGAGTCCCTTTTCCGTTCCTCCTCTGGATGTAAGTAGTAAGGGGAGAGCACCGAGCTTACCTTTACGCTCGTTCCCCAAGAATTGCCGTTTCCTGCCGTCTGCTAGGGTCGCCATGATGGTATCATGCGGGGAGAAGGGGGAGGGTGGAGGTGGCGAGGGGAGCTGTGGGGGGAGGGGGGGGGGAGAGTAGGCTGGGAATTATTAGTGTTGCTAGCGACGGAGAGATAAAATTCATAACTGTCGTCTGCTCTCAGAGAGTGCCTGCCATGTTCCGGGAAACTGTTATGCGTTTGAAGTTCCGTTTTGCTCCAGAAGACGCAGAGGCCGCTTGGCAATGAATATGTCGACGAGATGAGAGCCGTGCGCAAGCAAACACATTCGGACTTTCGCGGGTGATTTGCAGCTCGCCCTTCATCATACATGTTTGTTCGAGGGAAGCTCGGGAACACAGGTTCTGGATAATACGACTCCCAATTTACCTCATGTTTCGTTGTTGTCAGTCGTACTCCTTGGCTATACAACTTCCTACTTACTCCTATACTGTTCCTACACTATGCCGTCTGATGACAAAACAAAATAAAGTCCATGGAACCGTTTTGAGAACTATCATCATCATCATCATCATCATCATCATCATCATCATCATCATCATCATCATCATCATCATCATCATCATCATCATCATCACCATGATCACCACCATCATCATCATCACCATAATCATGATCATCATCATCATCATCATCGTCATCCTCCTCCTCCTTGTTCTTTTTCTTCTTGTTCTTGATCCTCTTGTTCTTGTTTTTGTTGTTCTTGTTATTGTTCTCGTTGTCGTTCTTGTTCTTCTTCTATCATCATCATCATCATCATCATCATCATCATCATCATCATCATCATCATCATCATCATCATCATCATCATGAATAGCATTTATATAGCGCAAAACTCAAAACTCAAAAAGACTCATTGCGAATACTCACACATTTATTCAAATTTTACAAAAAGATAGCATGTATACCTTGAGCTACATCTACAGACAATAAAACACAAATATTACTAAACAAAATTGCACATCCCAAACAGACCCTCTATAAGATGAAAGAGGGAGTACAAACGCAAGTAAGCTAATCAAAAGCTAAGTGAAAAAGGTATGTTTTCAGTTGTGCTTTAAATGTATAAATATCTTTCAAGTTCCTTAGACCGGTAGGAAGTGCGTTCCACAGAGATGGCGCAATGAAACTAAAACCGCGCTCGCCAGCAGTTTTTAGATTTGGACGCGGAAATTTCAACAGTATTTCTGAGGAAGATCGAAGACTGTGGGCTGTCCGGTAGGCTGCAAGTGTTGAAAGAGATGCTGGAAGAGTTCCGTCAAAGATACGAAAGGCTAAAATCACAGATTTTATACTGGAGGCATGATGATGATGATGATGATGATGATGATGATGATGATGATGATGATGATGATGATGATGATCAGAGAGGTAATGCGCATGGCTACCAGCGCTTTCAAGATACAGTTGAAAGTACCGCTGAGTAGCGTGAACAGGATATATCGTAATATCGCCAAGATAATAACTTGAGTCCGCTATGAGCGGACGAGGCTACTTGCGAAATCACGGAAAAAGCGCAATTTGACTGCAGTAAACTCATGAAAATAAAAAAATGTAAGTTTCGTCTCCTCTAGGGGACGAATTAGGTCAAACTGTATTAGTTTCTAGGTCAACTGTCTTTTACGAACCGTTTGAGAATGTTTTTGAACCGTTTGTTGACGCCGGATAGTGTCCTCACTTGGTTTCAAGCAATTTAAGAATCCAACAAAGCAATTGGGTTTTTGAGACGGAAAGAGCGGAATGTTGTGGAGCAACATTCTGTATATATTTACAGTGAAATTGCGCTTTTTCCGTGATTTCGCAGGTAGCCTCGTCCGCTCATAGCGGACTCAAGTTATTATCTTGGCGATATTACGATATATCCTGTTCACGCTACGCAGCGAAGATTAGAGGTGTATCTTGAGTGCGCTGGTACCTTGGTGCAATGGGTGGATCAGACAATAAAACATCATCATCATCATCATCATCATCATCATCATCATCATCATCATCATCATCATCATCATCATCATCATCATCATCATCATCATCTCTTCTTCTTCTTCTTCTTCTTCTTCTTCTTCTTCTTCTTCTTCTTCTTCTTCTTCTCTTCTTCTTCTTCTTCTCCTCCTCCTCCTCCTCCTTCTCCTCCTCCTCCTCCTCCTTCATCATCATCTTCTTCTTCTTCTTCTTCTTCTCTACCTCTTCTTTCACGTCCACCTCCTCATCTTTTTCGTTTTCTTCTTCCCCTCTTCCTCTTCCTCCTCCTTTTCCTTCTTTTTCTCCTGGAATCGTCATCATCATCATCATCATCATCATCATCATCATCATCATCATCATCATCATCATCATCATCATCATCATCATCATCATCATCATCTTCTTCTTCTTCTTCTTCTTCTTTTTAAATGAATCCGCTGTTTTTTATTTATCACACTACGTGACTTACTATTGATGTAAATAGTGTCCAAAGGCCAGGAGTGGGATTTGAAGGGATGAAAATGTGGACGGAGGGTTGAAAAAAGTGTTGGCGTACACTCTTGTTACACCGGCATCATTATCAGGGAAGCACGGTGGCCTAATGGTAGAGCTTTGGCTTGCGGATCTGAAGGTCCCGGGTTCGAGCCCATTGTGTTGTGTCCTTGGGAAAGACACTTTACTCCTTTACTCCCGTTTCCTACTACTTCGGATGAGAGTATATACTGAGGTCTAGTCTGTGTGTCGCATACATTCCATTATTTTAAAGATCCTGACGCTCATGTCCTAGACGGGTGAGTGCCGGTGACAAGAACACACGCAGCATGCACCTAGCTAGGTCCTTCTCCCCCATTCCTGGCTACCCAGGATGGTGCTCAGTTGTCTGGGGCGTTATAACCATGCGCCCAAAGGCTGCAAGTTGGCGCCTGGGGCGGTTTGAGTTAGATACTGTATTGGCCAGCGCTTTGAGTCGCTAAGAACTGCGAAATATGTCCGCTAGACAAATACCCAATAAGAATATTTTTTTAAAAATAATAAAATACATAAATAAATAAATATCAGGCTTGTATTTGTTTTTCATCAATGACTGTATGTAATTTCTATGATGTGCAGTAATTGATTTAAACGTCCGCTTTCCTATGTGATTTTAGACCTCTCATTCCGTCTTACATGCAAACATGAAATCCAATCTAACAAGTTAAAGTTGTATTATACTCACAAAAATCCTCGATAATAATAATAATAATAATAATAATAATAATAATAATAATAATAATAATAATAATAATAATAATAATAATAATAATAATAAAACGTAACATTACTACAACACTCCATTCAAAATCTGATGAGCTTGAATTGAGCCGAACACTAAAACAGTGTAGACAATTCCTAGTGCTAAGAGATCTCCAAAACGTAATGTTGAGGATGTAAAAAGTACACCACCATCATTCCTAGTTTAATTAAAGGAAGTCTGAACCTTTTGATCACTGTACGAAAATTCTTTATAAAATGTCTGATTCTCAGTTATAGTTATTATATTTCTTGTGACTGATATCTGTGCCTGTACAGGCAGGCAGTGGTTCAAACCACGTTGACGGCCTGCGATAATAATAATAATAATAATAATAATAATAATAATAATAATAATAATAATAATAATAATAATAATAATAATAATAATAATAATATTAATAATAAATAAATAAATAAATAAATAAAACCGAGACACTGTGCCCCTACTCCTTCAGATGAGAGTATAAACCGAGGTCTAGTCGGTGCACACACGCATACACGCACGCACGCATTCCATGGCATGGACTTTAAAGATCCTGACGCTCATGTCCTAGACGGGTGAGTGCCGGCAACACCAACACACCCAGCACGCACTAGGTCCCTGCTCCCCATCCCCGGTCACCCAGGATTGTACTCAGTGGTCTGTGGCGTCAGACTGTGAGCCCAAAGGTGGCAGGTGGGCGTCTCGGGCGGCTTGAGTTACATTGACCAGCGCCTTGAGCTGGAAAAAAATGAATAAATACGTCAATAAAATAATAAGTAAATAAATAAATAAATAAATAAAATTTGAAAACAAAAAAAATTTATAAAAAAAATCATCAGGCACACTTAAAAAGTTGTCGTAAAGAACGCGTCAACGTCGTTACAGTCTAGAACATACAAACTAACACTACAGATTGTAATAATAAAAGAGAAGATTATAACTTAGTGCATGACTGTACAACGCAATTAAACATGAGCTCAAGAACAACAAGGCAGCAGTCTTGCCTGACTGGTCGCACCAGGCTTGCAACAAGGCAAGGTGTCTGCCGCCCCGTAAAACCACACTAGGTAAATAGCCATTAACCACGCGGCAGGGGGAGATGGAGGCGACAAGGGAGACAATTAAACACAGCATAGACACAAAAAGGGAGACGATCAAAACAGCATGGGCAAAGCATAGTTTTGTTGTCACAGGCGCTCGTTCGCACCACCGCCAGTAACGTGCGCCATTTTGCGTTCGAGCGGCTGGGCCCGTCATCGCTGTAGGTTATTATCTAGAGTTTGACTCAAGAGTTTAACGCTTTCACATGAGATAGACAGAAGAGTTTATTGATCCCCATTACTGCGGTAATGTTTGTCAACAAAATACAATACAATACAATACAATACAATACAATACAATACAATACAATACAATACAATACAATACAATTGATCGTTATCGTCCATCTTTCACATTGCATACATGAAAATAAAAATGAGCAACACTTGACGTATAAAGAATACTTTAATTTTAAGAATCTAGTCAAACAACACCTGAGGGACCAGGATATAAATGAACATAGCAGTTGTATTATAGAATTTTCAAGGAAATGTTTTGTTTTTACGCTTATTTGGTTAATTTGTCACCATATTTTAGAATAAGCCTGTTCAAATTTAGACTCAATTGCCACAAACTTCCGATTCAGACTCAAAGATATATAAATAGTCCAATAGAAGAAAGGCTGTGTTCTTTGTGATAGCTAAATGTGATGAATTGCGTGTAATTGCGCTAATCCACTTCAAACAGACAACAGATTTTTAGCATTGCCACAATATTTTAAGAATCGCCCAATCAGCTATTGAACTGGAGATAGAAAAGCACACTGTTGAATTTAAATCGTCTTATTGGAATAATATTTTCATTTTTTAAAAGTAGTACCGCATTCTATTTTTTTTTCTTTTTCAAGTGCACCAGTACGTTTTGGTGGCCATGTGTGTGTGCTTGACTGGTTTTGCATTCTTTACCTTGTTCTTTCACTTGTCTGATAACTGTTGGTTTTGTTTTCTCTTGCATCTTTATGTGCTTCGTCTTTGGAGTGCTAATTGTCGAAGTATGTACGTGTCACAAATGTTTGAAACATTGCTTACTTTCATAGGAATCCAGTATCTTCGCTGTTTATTTATTCATTTTTTAAATTTTATCTTTTGAGTCAGTGTCTATGTTTTTTTTTCCCTGCAGTTTGATGCTACTGTGTCTTGTAAGACAATGCCGGTGTTGCGGTCATTATGTGTATATTGTGTATCCCTATCCCCTGTCTTCCCCCTTGTCTGGTCATTATGTGTATATTGTGTATCCCTATCCCCTGTCTTCCCCCTTGTCTGGTCATTATGTGTATATTGTGTATCCCTATCCCCTGTCTTCCCACTTGTCTGGTCATTATGTGTATATTGTGTATCCCTATCCCCTGTCATCCCCCTTGTCTGGTCATTATGTGTATATTGTGTATCCCTATCCCCTGTCATCCCCCTTGTCTGGTCATTATGTGTATATTGTGTATCCCTATCCCCTGTCTTCCCCCTTGTCTGGTCATTATGTGTATATTGTGTATCCCTATCCCCTGTCTTCCCACTTGTCTGGTCATTATGTGTATATTGTGTATCCCTATCCCCTGTCATCCCCCTTGTCTGGTCATTATGTGTATATTGTGTATCCCTATCCCCTGTCATCCCCCTTGTCTGGTCATTATGTGTATATTGTGTATCCCTATCCCCTGTCTTCCCACTTGTCTGGCTTTACGGCTCCTTTAGGCTAACAGCCTCATTTCACATGTGTTGTTTTATCCTTTGTTTAATAAAAGGACCAAGTTCCAAAGTTAATGAACAATAATAATATTCATGCTTGTTTACATTTGTCACACAGGTCCAGTTTCTCTCTCTCTCTCTCTTTCTCTCTCTCTCTCTCTCTCTCTCTCTCTCTCTCTCTCTCTTCCTGTTCCATGCACACAACACACACTCACACACGCACACACACACACACACACACACACACACACGTTTGTAAAAACGCCGTTGTTATGACTGTCATAACACGTCATATACGTTGGATTCCTTTTATTTTTAAATTTTAAATTTGTCAATTTTTTAAAGCTTTTCCTAACCATAACCTTAACTCTAACCCTAACCCAAACACTAACCCTAACCATTAAACTAACCCTAAGCCTAACACAGCCCTATCCCTACCGGAGCACTGTTTTGACGTCAAAATAAGGGGGTCGTCAAAAGAACGTAGGTAGAGTATAAAGTGTGTATAACAGTAAGGGCGTTTGTACATCGCCACACACACGCAGATACACACACACCCACACGCCCGAACACATAAATTACAAATAAATGTACATCACATTGCGGTCTTCCATTCTACGAACATCAATTATGAAGCTTGAACAGGACTAGTGAAGTCTGTAAAAGCTGAATATTGCACCCGATGTGTCGTTTGCTTCAAAGTAAAGACAGAAAACTTTGCATAATTTATGTTGTTGTTTGTAGATTATAGTCACACGACATTTTCGCATATAGGTGACTACTGTACCGATTTATACTGACGCCAGCGGGCCAGTTGTTGGTAAAGGGGAAAATAATATGATCACACGTTGACCAATCCGGGATTCGAACCAGCGACCTTTCGGTTACTAGCAAGACGCTCTTACCAACTGAGCTACCCGGCCCCATGCATAATTTACCGAAACTAATTTAATAAATAACAGATGTCGGAACACCAGACTGGCCCGGAGAGTGCTGACATAACCAATGTCGTCATAATGGACGATGACGTATTGTGACGGACCACAGTATCGTATAGGCCTATTAGCACAACACAACAGATACTTAGCACTGAGATTTCATTTCATTTCATGGTTATTGCTTTAGGTCCAGCGGACTCTTTCCAGCCAAATCAGGACCACAAAATCAAGACCACAACTTCGATGAAAGAGGACTCACCCCTGATCCGCATAAAAGATCCGCCGAAACAACCCTAGTGGTAACACTGAAGGCACTCCACCAGCCGGTCACTTTATAATAAAGACATCCCCCCACGCAGGAGACGCTGAGACTATACTCTAATTTATCGAACCCCCATTTACAAAAACAAAATAGAATACAAACATCATTATAAAATATCAACAAAACATAATTATACATAAAAAATGCCTACATTGCTAAATAATAACATCATAGGAAGCCCCAGTGACCACCTGGCAGATAGCGTCCAATATTCCCAAGTTGATCCAACAGACCTCACATACAAATGAGGAGTTTTGTTTCCGAAGAGTTTTCAAGAAAAAAGGTAGGTGACTGGTCTGGCTAAGAAGAAGATAGTATAGTAGATTGATAGAACCGAGTAGGAATGAGAAAGAACAAAGGAGAAAGACAGCGACAGTGGGAATTTAAAGCACTAAATTTCCAGAAAGTGGGGATACTATTTATACTGAAACCCCCGGCACCCCCACGGGGTTAGCACTGAGAAGTACGTCTACATTTACGATGAACATAGTCTACCATTAAACCA
>CM072514.1:1112500-1222500 GCA_036898135.1 Oncomelania hupensis | reverse complement strand
CACACGATACATGATCTAGCTATCCCAAGCCGCTCCAGGCGTCACGCGATACATGATCTAGCTATCACAAGCCGCTCAAGGCGTCAAACGATACATGATCTAGCTAACCCAAGCCGCTGCAGGCGTCAAACGATACATGATCTAGGTAACCCAAAGCCGCTCCAGGCGTCCACTTGCGGCTTTAGGCGCAGCGTCTGACGTCCAGACAACTGAGCACAACACTGAGCGACAGGGGTATAGGTGAAGAAGAGACCCAGTGCTTGCTGTGTGTGTGTGTGTGTGTGTATGTCTGTGTGTAGCCGGCACACCCCCGTCTAGTACATGAGCGTCGGGATCTTTAAGTCCGTTCGATGGAATGCGTGCGTGCGTTGCGTGGCGTTGGTTACGTTTATAGTCCCCGACACATAGCATATAGAGGACTATCGAGTTAAGAATTCAGTTTAATATAAAAGATACTATGAATAGCCTCCAGGAGGCAAGCCAGGCTTACAAATCCTATCAGGACCACTATAAAATGATAAAGCGTTCGATAAAAGCGCCAAGAATAGACTATTATGTACCTTAAAACGACCGCCATTAAACAGGCTAGATTACTTACTTACGAAAATGTCCACCACTGCCAAAAAAAAGAGGTGGGTGGGGTGGGGGATGGATGTGGGAGTGGGGTTGGGGTTGGGGGTTGGGGGTCCATTCCTATACATATACAATTTGGCAATGGTGCACGAAGAGGAATAACGTGATACGAGAGGGTTCAATAAGGGACTGTGTGCACAGACTCCACCTGAGTTTATACTTACAGTGATGCTGAAACCCTACTAGGCCGCCGATTTGATGCCTAACTGATAGTTTATTTAGGGTTGGTGCACAAGGAAATGTAGGAGGCAAATTAGGATTACGATGTTTAGCAATGAAATAAAATATAGTGAAGATTGGGGGAATGGAAAATGATAGATCAAGAAGACGAGCATGAGTACACTTAGAACAGGGGTGTCAAACTCGACCGCTCAGCAGGCCAAGACTCAAATCACATAATAAGGTTGAGGGCCGTACATGATAAACACTCAATCATTAGGCAACATTCTATAACATTCAATAATAATAACCCAACGCTGCTAGGTTATTGTAACGACGAACATACATTCACTACACAACTTTTATGTTCACTTATTGTGATGGAAGCGAGAACGCACTGAAGCAGCCTATCGTTCGGCAAGGCAGCTAAGTAGAGAATTTGATTTGCACGTTATATCGCAGGGTTATTGAAAAATATTTTTGCCTAAAATTCTCTCTCGGGCCGTATATAATTGTTCGCCGGACCTGATGTGGCCCGCGGGCCTTGCGTTTGACACGTGTGACTTGGAACATCCAAACAATGAAACTCCACTATATTTGTGTATTTGTCAATGACAGTTATTAACTCTGTTAGCTGACGTTTCAATGAAGAGTTGTAGGGCTATACTTGCAAAGCTCAGGCCGAAATTAAATACTAAAATATCTGAAAACTTCAACTATTTATGTATAGGACATTTATTTTGGGAAAGTTGATCCTGTTCGTCTCTTACTATCTCTTACTGCTGCCCTGACAAGGTTGAAGCCGGTTTAGAAAGACAGGCCCCTCAGTCTACATTCCAAGGTAAGGTTGCTGCGCTCCCTTGTAATCTCTATCTTCCTATACGCTTTCGAAACACGAACCCTCACAGCAGACCTACAACGAACAATACAAAGCATGGAGATGAGATGCTACAGAAGACTTCTGGGCATTTCCTATACCCAGCACATCATTAAAGACGAAGTCCGATAGACTATCATCGCACAAGCCATTGGACAACACGATGACTTGCTCACAGTGGTGAATAAAACGGAAACTCAGCTGGTATGGCCACGTCACCAGAGAATCAGGCATTGCAAAGACCATCATGCAAAGCACGGTGCAAGAAGGCAGAAGAAGATGGAGACAAAAAAAAGAGCTGGGAAGACAACATTCGAGAATGGAATGGCTTGACATTGAGTAAAAACCATGAGGGTTGCTGAGGACAGAGAAAAATGGAATACGCTGGTTAAACGATCATCTGTGGTGCCACAATGACTTTCGAGTTACGGAATACAATAGGATAGAATAGGATAGGCTAGGATAGGCTAGGATAAGTCTCTTAAAAGGCCCCAATTCGAAGGCTTTGTTTACTTTTGGCAAAACGGGTTTACTCTAAAATTCGCCTTTTTATTAGATTAAATAATGATGCAGGGGGCCTTCGTTTCTCAAACCAACAGCGAGGTATTGACCCTGTTTTAACGGGTGACCTTTGACCCTATTTCAGGGTGATCCACGCGGCTTGAAGTGTGCGTTTTGGTAGGGTAGGGTAGGGTAGGGTCTATTTTAACAAAATAAAAGAAAAAAATCTTACGAGCAACTGGTTTTATCGGTACTGTCTAATACGGTAGATGCGGTTTCCGATGGTATGGCCACATCCAATCCTATCCTATTCTATACTATCTTATCCTATCTTATCCTATCCTATCCCGTAACTCGGAGGTCGTTGGGGCACCACATATGATCGTTTAACCAGCTCCATCTTTCTCTGTCCTCAGCCACCCTCATGGCTTCGCTCAGTGTCAAGCCTATCCATTCTCGAATGTGGTCTTCCCACCTCTTTTTCTGTCTCCCCCTTCTTCTGCCTCCTTGCACCGGGCCTTGCAGGATATTCTTTGCAAGGCCTGATGCTCTGGTGACGTGGCCATACCATCGGAGTTTTCGTTTCTTCACCACTGTGAGCAGGTCATCGTGTTGTCCTCCAATGGCTTGTGTGATGGTCTGTCGGACTTCGTCGTTGGTGATTTGCTGGGTATAGGAAATGCCCAGAAGTCTTCTGTAGCACTTCATCTCCATGCTTTGAATTCTTCGTTGTAGATCTGCTGTGATGGTCCATGTTTCGCAAGCGTATTGGAAAGATGGAGATGACGAGGGAGCGCAGCACTTGGAATGTTGACTGATTGTCTTGTCTTTCCAAATGGGCTTTAACCTTATCAGGGCAGAAGTTATTTGTGCGATCTTGGAGAGGACTTCCTGTCGGGACCCATTGTCTGATACAATGGCTCCTAAATATTTAAAGCTATGCACTGTATTGAAGAAATGGCCAAACTGTGAATGTTAAAAAGATTTGTCGTGGTGAAGGGGGGTGGGGGTGTTCAATGTGGGTCCCTTTAAGTTTTCTACGCTAGTACTAAAACAACGTGCGGACGATAGACCGACAGTCAGACCGACCGACCGACCGACAGACAAAAAGACAGACAGACAGAGTGTTTTGACGTCTATCTCGGTTTTTCATCAATGTTGGGCCCGTCGGACCTGGACGGTTTGTAGTCACGCAACATACAGATGGTGATTAAAGGGGCTAGCTTTCCTACAATTCAGCGCCTCCGGTGCCTTTTCAAATTTACAGCGAGCGTTGGACAAACATGAGATTAAAGCAGATAACTTCTGTTTAAAAAAGCACGATTTTCAAATAAAGCGACAAATATGCTTGCCTGTGTGCCTATTAAAAGCATCAAAAGTTGATTCGAAAAAAAAAAAAAAGCAACAGCAGCGAATTGTATATTAAAAGGCACAGAAGCTTCTGTTCAAACCAAGATGAGAAGCCGGAAGTTCAAAGGTTAGCGGTCGGTTTGAGCAGCGATTACCCATTAAATCATCTTGGCTGTGCCAATAATGCAAATTTTCAGATAAACTTATTATCACGAATACACACACATACACACCCATTAACACACCCACACACACACACACCCACACAGAGTAAAAAACCCTCGAGACCAAGGTCCTTTAGCAGTGTCTACCCCTGGCTAGCAAATGAGAACCCGTACATTTTGTACTTTAATACACGTGTGCTGTGTTGGACCATAACAGTCACCTCCCTTTGGTATTTATCTCCCATAATTTTCATCAACTGTTGGCTCAATGGATATTACAAAAGATGGCCGCGTATGGTGGATCCTCGATGGCACAGCTGTAGAGAGCACACACTTTTTGCATACACTATAGATAGAATGGTAAGAAAGGGCAGTGCCTTTTGCTAAACCAGCGCGTGACGCTCAAGCAATTTAGTCCCCAAACTGCGTACGAACGAACGAACAAACGAACGAACCTATGGCATCTTTATTTAGTAGTTAGATCTTAAAGATATAAGCCTATAACGGAGAAGACATTGATATGGTCTGCGTTTCTTTGGAATCTGCGCTTTTTTGGAATTAGTAGTATTATAGAAGGGGCTGCCCATTTTTTTAATTCCAACATTGGCCCGCTAGGGTTAGGGTTAGGGTTAGGACCTAACCTCCTAACCTTTCCGTAACCCTAAACCAAACCCTAACCCTAACCCGAACCCGAAACTTAACCAATGTTGAAATTCCAAAAGTGGGCAGGCCACTTCTAGAATTGGCCAGATTCCAAAAAAGCGCAGAACAGATACGGACTGCGGAAGTTTTACATAATCATAGACCTATATCGTTTCGACCTAAGTGAAGCTACGGGGATGACCAATGATGAATGACGCGTTCAACGATGTTGAAAAGTGTGGAAAGGGAAACAGAACGCTTACATACTTATTTGAGGACAGCAGACACGTATCAGCGTAGGAGAGGCTGTTTCAGGGACTGTAAAGATCCTGACGCTCAGGTCCTAGAGGGGTGAGTACCGGCTTCTCAAATACACCCAGCCAGCAGTAAGTCCATTCTTCCCACAACATCACATCCCCTGTCATTCAGAATTGTGCTCAGTTGTTTAGGCGTCAGACATTGTCCCCACAGGCTGCCAGTGGGCGTCTCGGGCGGCTTGAGTTATCCTGTATCAGCTAGCGCCTTGAGCAGCTCTTGAGCTGGAAAAGCGCTGTACAAGAATGATGAAATAAATAAATAAATAAATATTATTATTATTGCTCGGCCATTCAAGGTAGGATCGCGTATCCTCTCTGCGACACAGAGACGGTGATATGAAGAGACCATGGCAGATGGGATCTAGCGTTGCCTATAGTCAAACTTCCCGTGCGTTGCGTGCTAAACAGTCATCAAACGAGACTTCTTTTACCCTGACTATCAAGGATGTTTAAAAAAAAAAGCGTATGACGGCAAAAGACTTTCAAAAAGCTTGTGACAGAAGTCAGGCGCTCAGCTAGGTAGAACGAGATACTCTGCCTCTGTATCTACAGCTAGCTCTAACGTCTTCCGAAGAACAGGAGTGAGCAGGTGGGCAGTGACTTCTGTAGAATATGGTCTGTTGAACGACTTTCTCTGTCTCTGTCTCTCTCTGTCTCTGTCTGTCTGTCTGTCTCTCTCTCTTTCAAAAACAAAAACAAAAAGAAAATGAAACTTGAGGGAAGAGGTGATGGCTGAAGAAAAGAAAAAGATAATAGCTGATAATAAAGAGATGGAGAGAGAGAGAGAGAGGGAGAGAGAGAGAGAGAGAGAGGAGGAGGAGGAGGAGGAAATAAAATGACAATAAATCAGAGATGAGTGAGCATACAGAAAATTATAATAGGAGAGATTGGCATGTCAATTGCTTAATTTAAATTAAGGAGTAAAATATAATTAGAAATTAGCAATAATGCAATGGGCAAGTTAAAAGAGTACATGACGTTGACATTTAAGAGACAGAATGTAAATAATAATAATAATAATACAGTACATTTGTATCGCGCGGTACCTCGCAAACGGTAAGGAATGCGAGCTCGCCGCGCTTGACAACACACGTGCAATCACACACACACACACACACACCTACACACACACACCTACACACACACAGACACACACACAGAACAGGTATACACTTATCGAATGGTTAAATAATTACAGTAAAAACATAGCCATGCAAAGCAAGAGATAATATGAATACCAAGAACCGAGCCGGTGCCGCCACCATCCATGAACAGATGACGTGACTTGGTAAAAGATTACATATGGGGATGGAAGGGAGGGGGAGTGAAAATTACTGAGTTTGCGTGTTAAAAAGGTGGGTCTTTAATTGGCGCTTGAAGGAAGAAAGTGATGGAGCATGTCGGAGTTGCATCGGTAGTGAGTTCCAGGCAGTTGCAGCAGAGAAAGAGAAAGATCGTTCACCATAGGTCTTTGAGTGAACACGGGGGATAGAAAGCAGTCTTGTATCAGAAGAAGAGCGGAGTTGTCTTGCAGGAGAGTAGACAGAGAGAAGGTCAGTAAAGTATGAAGGGGCAGAACCAGTGAAGAATTTGAAAACAATAGTTGAGAGCTTGTACAAGATGCGAGCTCGAACAGGGAGCCAATGAAGAGATCGGAGTAGAGGGGTGGCATGGTCTCGTTTTTTGGCTTTAAGAACAAGGCGGGCGGCAGAGTTTTGGACTTTCTGAAGTTTTTCAAGAAGGTAGAGAGGGGAGCCAGAGAGGAGAGAGTTGCAGTAGTCAAGTTTGGATAGAACAAATGCACAGACAAGAGTGTTGGTTGTTTCGGTTGTAAGATATTGTCGGATGGAGCTAATGCGGTAAATGGAATGAGATACGGTATGAATGAAGTCAGATTTGCAATGCGCCTTTTCCTCATAGGCCTAAATGTGTAAATTTTATTTTTATTTAAAGCTCCCTTGTTGATTGTCAACCATGAAGTGGGCCAAAGGCCATTATTCATTATTAAAGTGTCAAATGTCAAAATCTCTCTCTCTCTCTCTCTCTCTCTCTCTCTCTCTCTCTCTCTCTCTCTCTCTCTCTCTCTCTCTCTTTCATATTTGAGGCGTATGAGCGTATATATTACTGGGAGGTAATATTTTCTCGTTAGCTTGACTTTTTCGTGTGTGTTTACAGACGGGCACAAGTTTACGCAAACAGCTCCCGTTTTTCTGATGCATTTATTGCAATTTGTTTGATTGATCTCACAGCAAAGCGGGTCTTAACTTCCCTGTTTGAAATAATAAAATCTTGCATCTTCTCTGCGAGGCATCTTCCAATGCAGGCACACACGAATACATAACAGTGTCATTGAAGGCATCTTTGCCCTAGCGAGAAAGTGCGATGCCGCTAAATTGTCTGCTGTGTCCATTTGATGAATAATACAAATTGGACAATTGTATGCATATAGTCCCAAACCAAAGTCTGGATGAGATAGGGCAGAACGTTCATGAAGGCTTTTACAGCCTGCTTTGTCTTCAATACTGCTACTACTACTACTACTACTACTACTACTACTACTACTACTACTACTACTACTACTTTGTCTCTTCCTCTCTCTCTCTTTCTCTATTTGCTACATTCGATCGTCATGTAATCTACATAAACATTTAAATAAATTTGGACCGATACGTTCTTTTTACATTCCGGCAAACACTAAATAAAAGTCGATCTGGTACCATCTGATGAAGAAATACCAGATTATTTCCACATAGATTGATAGAGTGTGTGTTTATGTCAAGAGACATTTTTTTCGGACGTCAAGAGCACTCAAAGAGTGAATTTAAAGTTCTCGCAGTCATGATTATTGCATTTAAATTATCTGCATGCGTCTTACACAGAGACCGAATCGGTTCTTTGATCTCGTAGTTTTGTTTGTTTTATTTACTGCATTGTCACTGTGGAGGAGATGTTTTATAGTGTTTCGGCGCCTTTTGCGCCTTCCTATAGGATTAATACAAATCAAAGAAGATGCAGAGACCTTTTTGCAGAAGTTGTTGCAATGTATTTATAGATGTAATGATGACCCCATTTTGTACTTCATATTCAAAACCCGGATTGTTGTAAGATTCTATGAGGGTATTGTTTTTTTGACACTGGATGAGTTGAGATTGCTGGTGACAGTAGATAAATGGCACCACAACAACCCAACATAAAACAAGTATTACAATATTAACATTCCGACGCCCTGACTTTTTCTCATAAAACTTCGTGACTTCTGTGTTGTGAACTACTTTGGTTGTCATTCCCTGTTGTTTTGTTATTTTTTAAACAGAGGATTCTATCTCTGCCTCTCTGTCTCTCTCTCTCTTCTCTGTCTCTCTACTCTCTGTCTCTCTCTCTCTCTGTCTCTCTCTGTCTCTTTCTCTCTCTCTCTCTCTCTCTCTCTCTCTCTCTCTCTCTCTCTCTCTCTCTCTCTCTCTCTCTCTCTCTCTCTCCTCTCTCTCTCTCTCTCTCTCTCTCTCTCTCTCTCTCTCTCTCTCTCTCTCTCTCTCTCTCTCTCTCTCTCTCTCTCTCTCTCTCTCTCTCTCTCTCTCTCTCTCTCTCTCTCTCTCTCTCTCTCTCTCTCTCTCTCTCTCTCTCTCTCTCTCTCTCTCTCTCTCTCTCTCTCTCTCTCCTCTCTCTCTCTCTCTCTCTCTCTCTCTCTCTCTCTCTCTCTCTCTCTCTCTCTCTCTCTCTCTCTCTCTCTCTCTCTCTCTCTCTCTCTCTCTCTCTCTCTCTCTCTCTCTCTCTCTCTCTCTCTCTCTCTCTCTCTCTCTCTCTCTCTCTCTCTCTCTCTCTCTCTCTCTCTCTCTCTCTCTCTCTCTCTCTCTCTCTCTCTCTCTCTCCTCTCTCTCTCTCTCTCTCTCCTCTCTCTCTCTCTCTCTCTCTCTCTCTCTCTCTCTCTCTCTCTCTCTCTCTCTCTCTCTCTCTCTTCTCTCTCTCTCTCTCTCTCTCTCTCTCTCTCTCTCTCTCTCTCTCTCTCTCTCTCTCTCTCTCTCTCTCTCTCATCTCTCTCTCTCTCTCTCTCTCTCTCTCTCTCTCTCTCTCTCTCTCTCTCTCTCTCTCTCTCTCTCTCTCTCTCTCTCTCTCTCTCTCTCTCTCTCTCTCTCTCTCTCTCTCTCTCTCTCTCTCTCTCTCTCTCTCTCTCTCTCTCTCTCTCTCTCTCTCTCTCTCTCTCTCTCTCTCTCTCTCTCTCTCTCTCTCTCTCTCTCTCTCTCTCTCTCTCTCTCTCTCTCTCTCTCTCTCTCTCTCTCTCTCTCTCTCTCTCTCTCTCTCTCTCTCTCTCTCTCTCTCTCTCTCTCTCTCTCTCTCTCTCTCTCTCTCTCTCTCTCTCTCTCTCTCTCTCTCTCTCTCTCTCTCTCTCTCTCTCTCTCTCTCTCTCTCTCTCTCTCTCTCTCTCTCTCTCTCTCTCTCTCTCTCTCTCTCTCTCTCTCTCTCTCTCTCTCTCTGGTTACCGAGTTCGCACTGTTGAAATTTACGGCCAGCGGGTGTTTAATTTCATTATTGCGACAGCGGCGCATTTTTGGAAGAATAAATCACCATCAATACGTCGCCACCGTCCGTAAGCCTATATGGAGAGACAGAGAGACGCGAGAGATTGACAATAAAAATAACAATAAAATAAAATGAAAAACCCTTCTGGAATAACGCTTCTGTTTTTAGCCTTCGCTTTTATCATTCCGGTTGATGCGTTTCTGTTTTTACTTTCGCAGTCTCTCTTTCCTTTACTTTGTTTCCTCATCTTATTCTGAGTGGCGGGTAGCTCAGTGGGTAGAGAGGCTTACTAGTAACTGAAAGATTCTTGGTTCAAATCCCGGTTTGGCGAGAGTGTGACAGTATTATTTCACTCCTTATTATCAACTGGTTCGCTGGTGTGAGAACAATGTGACCAATAGTCACCTGCCTATGCGCTTCGGTGTCGTGTGACTATCTACAATTAACCTCACCACTTAATAATTTCTTTCTCGTTTTTTTTTCTCTCTCTCACTCTCGCCTACTCTCTCTTACTCTCTCACTTTCTTCCGCTCTGTCTCTGCCTCTCTCTGTCTCTCTGAAAACCACAGACGTACACAAGTTTTTCCAGCTCAAGAGGTGCGGAAGGCGCTGGTACAAGTGGTATTCGTGTGCTTCTATGGCTCCCAACTTTATTGTCTGGGACTTGAGCTGCTCGTAGCATAGATAACTGCGCTTGAGGAGTACAATTAGGCCTATACTACACGTATTGTCACAATAGGCTAGTTTAGACCCTGCCTAAGGCTTCACGCCTCTAAAAGTTCATCATGCTTTGCCCTTTGTAACTTAAAGTCGATGCCTAGAAGACGACACAACTTAGTGTTATTCTAAGCATGTGTAGGGAAGATTCTCACTAGGTAGGCAGTGACATCATTCTGCTGACGTGTACCCGTCAGCCCCTGCGAGAGCGCAAAGGCATCATGGGATATCGCACACTTTTGCTTAAGATAGGTCATTCTTTGTCTAACCCTCACACGAGAAAGACGCACACGCTGAAAGCTCTCTCAGAAGACTACGCAGGTGATGGGTAAAATTCATTCATCGCAGTATAGCCATAGCCTGACATTGTCAAAAAGGTAAATGATCAATCTTTTGTTTTACTGCGATTTATTGATATTATTGTTGGATTATGCTTGTGAAGTCTTGCCATGTTTTATAATTGTGAATGTTAGTAAAAACCTTGCTTGACCACGTGGCTGACACACGCGACCGGTTTCGACACCATGAGGTAGCCCCTACGGACCCACTGTTGGTTCCCCCATTCGTATTATTGCAGAACAGTGGCTGTACCGGAGACAGTGTATATCGTTAATTACTTCTCCATGTGTTTATGTAAGCCAAGATGTATGTATAATTATAGAAAATATGTTGGAGGTTCCAGTGGACCACGGACATAGAAGATTGTTCGTCGCTTATCTGTATAAGTGGAGCGCTCTCGCTGAGGGCTGTTTCTGCCAAGAGTGAGATGCTCTGCACACCCTTTGTAAATAAGGCGTTGTAGAAAATCGTCTTATGTTTTGCAGACGAGCAGGCTTGGTCCGAGGCAGCAGGTAGACCACTGAGAGTCAACCCCGACATTCGGCCTGCACTTGAGCATCGAGCACTGCGCTACGATCGCTCAGTTGTCAACAAACGAGACCAGGCCAGGCGACAACATCACCGCACCTCAACGATCCAGCTAAGTGACACAGAAGAAGTGCACAAACACTGATCTTTAAGGACTGTGCGATAGTCCACTCTTCCTGAAAAAACGAACATTAGGCAAAACCAGAACAAAGCCCAGTGTTGAGACAGTAGCAAGTATGAAGAACAGTAACAGAATAGATCCATCTAAGATCTACCCATTGTACGAACCACTCGAAGTGATCTTCGGACTGTTAAGTTAATCCTAGATGTATTACATTTTGGACATTTAAGTTAATGTAGAGATTAGACTTAGATATAGAGTAGAGGAAATAAATGTTTGATATTTACTGTTAACAAGTGGCTGGACTACCTATGTTTCATAGCCGTGCGAGAGCTAGTGTGTCAGTGAATCTTTACATGTTTCTCCCCATCTCTGTAACCCCATCCTCACACATACTGGACCAAATAATTAAATGTATTAAGATTAGTCATAGGGTGATTTAACTAGCCGATCCCCGCAGACGACAGACGAGTGGGTAATAGCATTTTATTGTGCAACAATAGATCACCGTCACACGTATAATAAACACGTAATCGGTTCAGACAGTATACGATGTACACGATCTTGAAGACAGTAACAAAACAGAGGGAGCAATTTTAAATTTTGTTATCGGACAGGCGCGACGCGACGTGACCTTCCTTTATTATATGACTTCAAGTTGACATTGGAACCTATACAATGTTGATTTCCGTGTTGCATGATCCATTTCTGATTTTGCATAAAAAAATGGTGGCCATTTATAATTTTTCAATGCAAAGAGACGTTACTGAAACGTATTACGTTTATTGGGGCCGCATTAAATCCCCATTTGTTCTTTTCTAAATTTAAACGCGCGCGCGTGCGCACACGCACACACACACACACACATATTTATTCAGGTTCTGTGGTGCACATTATAAATACAATAAGACATCATCCGATTTAGAAAAAAATCATGAAAACAACCAGAATCTAAGCATTTTGCTCGAACGCGGGAAGTCATTGTTGTAAACGCTAATCATTTCATATAGGCAACAGTTGCTCACTACTTACAGTTCCCACTTCGCAAGAAACATACGTAATATAAACGTGTCGAGCACTAAGCACATGTGTGGGAACATGTAACGTTGTAACAGGAATGTATTAATACAAATGAAAGATACTATTTGATTTCAATTACATGTCTTTGTTCGAAATCTTCCCCAACTCACTCACACACACGACACAACACATACACAAAAACACACAATCGCCATTAGAAGAACAACTACTTTTTATTTAAAAAAATCATTATGACAAGTAGTAAAACAAGTCAATTACTACAGAATTAATCATATACCATTCTTCCTAGCTTAACTATGCAATACATGTTTCACATTTA
Organism: Oncomelania hupensis; assembly: GCA_036898135.1. Classification (NCBI taxonomy): domain Eukaryota; kingdom Metazoa; phylum Mollusca; class Gastropoda; order Littorinimorpha; family Pomatiopsidae; genus Oncomelania; species Oncomelania hupensis. The sequence goes on along the minus strand of CM072514.1, from coordinate 1,210,277 downwards.
TTCAGGTTCTCTGAGGCACATTATAAATACAATGAGACATCACATCATTTAGAGAAAATAATGAACACAACCAGAATCAAGGCATTTTGCTCCCAACACGAAAAGTAATTATTCTAAACGTTATTCAATTCAGTTCCTCACTCCTTACACAGCATGAAACATGTGTAATTTTAATTTATTTTATTTATTTATTTAATCGTTCTTATATAGCGTTTTTCCAGCTCAAGAGCTGCTCAAGGCGCTGGCCGATACAGGATCCAACTCAAGCCGCCCGAGGCGCCAACTTGCAGCCTTTGGGCGCATCGTAATAACGCTCCAGACCACTGAGCACAATCCTGGGCAGCCAAGGATGGGGGAGAAGGACCTAGGTGCATGCTGGGTGTGTTCTTGTCACCGGCACTCACCCGTCTAGGACATGAGCGTCAGGATCTTTTTAAAGTCCGTTATGATCGAATGTATGCGACACAGACTAGACCTCGGTTTATACTGTCATCCGAAGGAGTAGGAAACGGGAGTAAAGTGTCTTTCCCAAGGACACAACACAATGCCCCGGCCTGGGCTCGAGCCCGGGACCTTCAGATCCGCAAGCCAAAGCTCTACCATTAGTCCATCGTGCCTTTGTACTAACCAACTGGACTTATGTGTGGGAACAAGTCACATTATAAAAAATATATATAAAAATACAAATGATAGATATTATTTGATTTTACTTACATACTATTGTTCGAACCCTCCACACGACACACACATACACACACACACACACACACACACACACACACACACACACACACACATTTTTGTAAAAACGACATTATGATGACTGTTGTGAAAAAAACAGGGATTATTTTGACACACTTTTCATTTTCGTGACATTATTTTGACATTTTCAAATTTTTGAACCTATCCCTAACCCTAACCCTAACCCTAACCCTAACCCCTAACCCAAACCCTAACCCTAACCCTAACCCTAACCCTTAACCTAACCCTATGCCTAAAACAGCTCTAACTCAGCAGGGAACTATTTTGACGTCAAAATAGGGCGCCCTTCCAAAAAAGTCAAAAGAAACTATGTGGAGTTCCATGAGTGTGTCACTGTAACGTCGTTTCTACATGCCCACACACACACACACACATATATTTGCAAAATATCAGAACTGTTTTTTTTTTTTTTTAAAGAATGTAGGAATAGGAAAGTGGTTGTTATTTTTTTTTACGGAAAGGGCGCAACATTCATCTAAAAGTGTAAGAATCTGAAGCAAAATTGGATTTTCCATCTAAAAAAATCTCCTTTAGGGGATGAAATAGGTCGACTTTTCATCAAAATTTGCTCAAAAAGTGGTTAGAGCACTCACTTGTTCTTAAAACACTCTCATGCACTACAACTGCACTCCCACGCACTAAACGAGCACTCCAGTGTTCTTAAAAAAGTGGGGTCCTGGAAAAAAGTGGGGTCCTTGCAAATGAACCCATTTGTAGCCATGAAAGGTAAGGTCTGCTACCCATTTGTACGTTTATGCAAGTGCACACACACACACACAATTCTGTTATTCCTAGCCTGATTGAAGAAGTTTGGTAGCATGGACACATATTCACCCCCCTGCGGTACAACCTCTGTATATTGTTTGCATAGGCTTCACCGCCGACTGCTATCCTGAAGGTAGTACACAGAGATTGACTGTTATGCCAGGCTTCATAATATACAACTTGGTAGCGTGTACACAAATTCAGGCTACACTGCTGACTGTATTCCTGAGGGTAGTACACAGTGCCATCAAGCTATTACACCGCAATCACTGTGGTCTATCTCTGATGGCAAAGCTGTAGCGACTTGCTTTGCAGCGAGTGGCTTACTCGCGTTGTTTAGTATGCAAGTACTCACAAAGCAACGTTGGAAAAAAAAGGACGTTATGCGCCTAGGCATTAAGAGATCATAGGCTAAAATCGAAAGTAGGATAAGTCCACAATGTTGGCGGCCACGATTTACTCGCAGGAAAGGTTTTTTTTTCCAAGCTCGCCAAAGTCACGTGAAGGATTGCTTGTTTTTGTAACGTGGGGTTTCGTTGTTGCTGGGCTCTGCACAATGGATTGCTGTAACCCTCACGCTTTATTCTATGGGGACCGCTAGTTAGTCACCTTGTGAATTACTTTAATACATTTATTTATTTAGCTCGGTCTGTGTTAAGGCTGGAATACAGAGATAGATAGAAAAATGGTAAAAGATCACTGTCACACTAGCTTTCACACGGCTATGAATCATATGTAGTCCAGCCACTTGATAACAGTTAAAATCACACATTTATTTCTTCTACTCTATCCAAGATCTTCGATGTACTAATCTACCTTAAAAAGTCTTAAGTCAATGCAAATGATTCGATCGCTGATAGTCTAGGCAGCTGTTATGTCTTCATAGGGCATTGGCTACTAGAGTTCATGAAGATTGGACTACTGTGGTCCGTTTTACTACAGTTTCTGAAGAGTGGACTACTGTGGTCCTTTTGCTATTAGTTTTAATGCCCTTTTTTCCTTTGCACGTAACTGGCATGTAGCGGGTTTGAAGCCCTTTGTTGGGGTAGCTTCTGGTACACGCTGGGTCATCGTGTAGTTTGGTCCCTTGACACGCTGTGTTGTCTTGGAGAGTGTTTTCCAGGGTTGCTCTCTCAGTCCTGTGCTGTAGAGGCTAAACAGCCAACTCGTCTTTTCTGTGGAGTTGGGCGCACGGGATATCTCGCCTGCTCGACTGTTTGACAAAGTCAGGCCCCGTGGCTACTTGATTGAATTCTAAGATTCTCAAGTCCTGCTTCCTGGTCTATGAGTGGAGAGATCTTACTGCTAACTGTGTAGCTGATTACTGCTCCTCGTTTCCCTCTCGACTGCCGTTCTATCTCTCTATTTGAATCAGCCAGACCTGGTTGATTCTATTCTAAACTGTGTTCTCATTGGCTGGTAATCGACTCGCCTAACGTAGCTACGATGATGTCATTGCCTGGCTCTTACTTTCAGCTACCACTGTGTGTAAACGGCAGTATACCATTGCTACGCTTGATTACTTCCATCGTCTGCTGCAGCCTAACATTAACATTCTAAGATTACATTGACTAAACAAGGCTACAACGTAAATAAGCAGGGTAAAACTAGTCATCTCGCGACAGTTTTTCCCTTGTGCAACGGAACTCATCTCCTATTTTCGGGAGTACTCGCTTCAAAGCAACACACTGCAGACGATGCTGTCCATCAATTTATTGTTCAACGTGTATTGTATATTAAACAGACACCGTCAATTAAAGGACCGAAGGGTTCGGCGTTACACTGTTTTATGAAGCGGATTTACTAGCTGGATCGAAGAATTTTGCTGTTCGTTCGTTCGTTGCGTAGATTTGTGTCCCCGGACACCTAGGCGTATAGGGGACGTGAATCAGAAGGCGTGGAGAATAGTGGAGTCAGGTAGTACGGTGCGCTCGTGGCGATACTCCGGGTGTACAAGCAGACGCGACAAGGGAAGAAAGAAGATCGCTCGATGTTGAATTAAGATGCTCCAGGTTTTTTTTTTTTGGATTGATTTATTGTTGCTTTAGGTCCAGCGGACTCTTCCGAGCCAAATCAGGACCGGACAACCCCCGATCCGCATAAAAGATCTGCTGAAACAACCCCAGTGGGAAAATTGAATGCCCTCCAACGGCCAGTCACTTTACAATAAAGACATCCCACGTGGGGGACGGCTGAGGGTTGACCTCAACTACGCGAACACCCCGGTTACAAAAACAAAATAGAATACAAACATCATTATAAATCATCAAAAAAACACATACATATAAAATGCCTATAGTGCTAAATAGTACAATCATAGGAAGCCCTAGTGACCACCCGGCAGAAAGCGTCCAACACTCCCAAGCTGATCCAACAGACCTCATATACAAACAAGGAGTCTTGTCCAGGAAGAGTTTTCAAGAAAAAAGGTAGGTCATTGATCTAGCGAAGAAGAAGATAGTATAGCAGAGTGAAGGACAGAGCAGGAATAGGAAAGAGTAAATGAGGAAGACAGCGACAGTGGGAATTTAAAGCACTAAATTTCCATAAAGTGGGGATACTATTTATACTGAAAACCCCCGGCACTCCAACGGGGGTACTGTTGCCGCAGTGAATCTGTCTTGCCTATAAAGGAAAGACAGGTTTTCAACTGTGGCTTTCACTGTTCCCTTTATAGGTTTGAACAATCTACAGTGGCAAGATTGCTCATGACCCCAAGGGGTATGCTCCAGGTGATGAAGATAGGTCGATGATATGTTGACGTGCAGCCCATGGATCCAGCAAGAAGGCCGTGTAGAGAAGGGGGAGACAAACACGAGGAAACGCTGGCAACGCTAAGCGCCTGCTATCCGGAGGCGCCACTCTCCACAGTAGCTCCTGTGATGTCCAGTCATAGAGAAAGGTGATGTCCAGTCATAGAGAAAGGTGATGTCCAGTCATAGAGAAAGGTGATGTCCAGTCATAAACAAAGGTGATGTCCAGTCATAGAGAAAGGTTATGTCCAGTCATAGAGAAAGGTGATGTCCAGTCATAGAGAAAGGTGATGTCCAGTCATAGAGAAAGGTGATGTCCAGTCATAGAGAAAGGTGATGTTCAGTCATAGAGAAAGGTGATGTCCAGTCATAGAGAAAGGTGATGTCCAGTCATAGAGAAAGGTGATGTCCAGTCATAGACAAAGGTGATGTCCAGTCATAGACAAAGGTGATGTCCAGTCATAGAGAAAGGTGATGTCCAGTCATAGAGAAAGGTGATGGACTGCCAGGGAAAGGCACAGTGAAGGCAGAATGTCGAGGCGCCATCGGCGAAGAGCAACGGCCGCCCAGTCGAAGGAGTCCAGCTGAGGAGAAAATGAAGGATGAGGTGGAGTGTCGTATCTCCCACAGGTCGCTGTCGCCGCTTCCACTTCTGGATCCCATAATAATCTCGACGACGGTGGGGGAGGGATACAAGATTGATAAGTTATCCGTCTCAGCAGCAAAAGCGCACGTGAGCCTGCACCCTGTCTGGTCTGCCACCCTGCTCAACTCGCTACCACCGAGTGACTGAATTTTTGCTGACTTGACTTGACTTGCGTAGATTAACGTCCCCGGACACGTAGCGTATAGGGGACAGAATTTTTGCTGTTGTTGGCGGAGGGTTGAGGTACCGTCGGTCCGTATGGACGCCTGCCATGTTGTTTTCTTTCTCCGTCAATGGCTGGGAGACTTGCCTGATTTTGCCGGTCTGTAGCAGAGGCTTTGAAGACGTTCCCGAGCTCGATAAAGGATGCATGTTGACTCTGGGGTTATCCCTACTTTGGCGCTGTATTACAGACGACAGCCACGATGTGTGGACGTGCAAGGACGGCGATGGTAGTGCTCAGAAGGATAGACCCGGCTACATCATCACACACACGCTTAAACACACACATACATGCACATGCCCACACACACACACAAACATGTCTTATTGCTAATAGCCTGTTGGTCTGACCACATTGTCATTACACAATATAGAGGGTCCTTGATATTAAAGCGATGGACAACACAAGGCCTTGCATATGATAGACAGAAGGGAGAAAACCAGCTGAGGAACGAATGCGCCACTGAAACTGTTTCTTGCCATACCCGTGCGATCGAACCTGTGTTATCTTTAATTGGATCGACGTGGTCCTGATTCGGCTCTTGGCAGTCTCTGGACCCTATAAGCACTGAATATCTATCTAATTGGATCGACACGATATAGGCCTATGAGAAGTTTTTGAGCTAGGAAAGTTCCGCAGTTATTAAAATAGGCCAACATTCTTTCGATCCAAGTGAAGAGAGAGAGAGAGAGACAGGCAGACAGACAGAGAGACAGAAAGAGACAGACAGATAGACAGAGAGAGAGAGAGTGAGTAACCATACACTTTATCAGTGCTCTGGTTGTAGTTGCAAACAAGCAACATAGAGAACTGCGTCCGCAACAGAACAGGAAGGCAGATTGTTGTGATTGCAGGCGAACACGATACAATGCTTCAATGCAGAGTCTATTGGGCGTTCAGGTCAGAAAATGCCTTAGATTCTATCCATGCATGGATTGAAGCAACAGCATATCGAGGACATTTTATAATTGTTTAGGATAATTTTCTTTGGATATAGACCTGCGTCATCGGAAGCATGCAGGGGAATCCTTGGGATGATAGTATACACCGAGGCTTATCCGCATGCATTCTATCGCAGGGACTTTAAAGATCCCGACGCTCATGTCCTTGACGGGAGTGTGCCGGCTACGCAAATATCTCCAACCTAGCTCTGGGTCTTTTCGCTAGAACGGGAACAGGATTTAGAGTGCCTGCTGGATGTACTGATGCTTCCCGCATTCAGCCGTCTAGGACGTGAGTGTCAGGGTCTTTAAAGTCGGTGTGATGCAATGAGTGCGTGCACAGACGAGACCTCGGTTTACACTCTCATTTTAACAGATTTCTTCAATCGAACTTAAAGCGCGGTGGTGTGCAATTATAGAAAAAAAGGCTGAAAAAATCCATTCTTTCTTTCTTTTCTTTAGTTTTCTGTGTTAAATTATTTATGTTATTTGTTTGTGGGGTGGGGTGAGGTAGGGTGGGGAAGGAAGAATTTAGATTAATTGCATTCAAAGCTATTATTGAAAGGAGGAAAAGAAACCGGAGTACCCGGAGGAAAACCTCTGTAACGTATACCCAATGTAAGAACGTTTGATTCAACTTGAACTTTCTGCTTCTCTGCGCACACATTCTCCAGTTGTTTTGAGCTACCCTGCAATCTCATTGAGCGGCGCCGGACATTCGATATCGCCAGGGGAGCTCACTCTACCCGACAAGCACCGCGAACCCCATGACAACAAGGGCAACAACCCATGATAGCATTGTCATCATCATCATCATCATCATCATCATCATCATCATCATCATCATCATCATCATCATCATCATCGTCACCACCCCCACCAATTTTGAAGCAAATGCTCAAGCCCAGAAAATCAAGAGGAGTACAGAGATCGCGCTCCATGTTATTTTAGTCCGAATCAGTCAATACAATGGATCCGCGATAGCAAAAAAAGGATCTAAGAATAGGAATACGAATGTGTGTGTGTGTGTGTGTGTGTGGGTGTGTGTGTGTGTGTGTGGTCCTTTTGGCAGACGGACGTATGTAGGTGTGTGCGTGGGATGAGTATGTGTGTGTGTATTGTGCAGAGAGAGAGAGAGAGAGAGACAGAGAGAGACAGTGAGAGAGGGTGAGAGAGAGAGAGAGAGAGAGAGAGAGAGAGAGAGAGAGAGAGAGAGAGAGACGGTGCTTAACTTGCGACACAGTAGCGAGTGCCGCCCTCCCTATTTATAAAACCAATGTCTGTGTGTTATTTACCGCTGCGCGATCGCGGATCCATTTCCTGTTTGCTATCGCGGATCCATTCTACTTTGTTAATGCCTCTGTGGTCATAGCCTATTGTCCATTTCCCCACCCCCTTCCCAACAATAAGCAAACAAAACTACAGCGAAAGTTGTTTCCACCAAGGGAGGCAAAAAATGTGTACAACATGAGTTGTTTCGCCTGAAGAATAGGGACTGGAGTTTATTGATAACATGTTGGATATAACCCTTACTTGATACTCTCCTTCGTGGAGGGAGGGAAGGATATGAAAGAGTTATCTCCCTTTCTCAATATGCAAACATGCAAACGCAAGATTGTTTGCGAATGAATTTTTGTGCGCATATAAGTATGGATGAAAAAAAAAGTGAACAGGTAACCTTCAGCTGTAAGATTGGTGACATGAGTGCAAAAGTATTTTGAATGGAAATAAAACAAAATTTGCGGTTTTTTACGGAACGGCACGTTCTTGACACGGGTTGAATCGGAAGCGCGCCGAATGAGGCTATTGCAGTTTGTGGACATTTTGTTTATTTATTTATCTCAGAAACGGTTAAACGTTCGGTAAGGAAATGTCGGCTATAACGATTTCGCGGGTTTTGAGCGCACAGCAGGCCGATCCGCAGCGCCCAGCACCTGCCCAGATCAGCGTCCATACCGGACAAACTTTACAGTAGAGGCGAAGAAGGACTTCCGGCTAAGCAATTTTTATATATAGATGTTGGTCGGCTAGCTGGCAGCAGCCATGGGAACGAAACAAACTCCGCGCTTCTCTGCCATCCGCTGTGTCGCCCAGGATTGCGCTCAGTCGTCTGGGCGTCAGATTATGCGCCCAAAGGCTGCAAGCGGGCATTTCGGGAAGGCTTCAGTTAGATCCTGTATCGGCCAGCGCCCTGTGCAGCTTTAGAGTTGAAATTGCGCTATATAAGAACGATCAATCGAAAAGAAAATATTCACTTAAAATAAATAAATAAAGAAAGAAAGAAAGAAATATAATTCGTGAAATATATGTTGTAGTCAAAAATATTTATAAAAGCTACCGTTGCTGTCTCCGATCCTGTTTTTGTGTCTTCACTACACAACCTCACGTTGGAGGTTGTGGTTGGGATCAAACAGGTTGGGTGGTACGACAAACAAGCAAGGAGTGATAGTTTACATTTAGAGGCCACATCGGTAGTAATGCAAAATCATGCAATTAGCTGTTCTGCATCTCTCTCTCTCTCTCTCTCTCTCTCTCTCTCTCTCTCTCTCTCTCTCTCTTACACACACACACAAACACATTACACACACACTACACACACACTACACACATCCCCATACAAACACACACACACACACACACACACACACACACATATTTCAATAACTTTATTACCACCAATACCGTTCACTTTAACAACGTTGCAATCCTTCTAGGTACCGAGCCAAACATTTACTCTGCCGCCGTGATAGCCCAATGAGTTGCAGTCCACACACAAACGTGTTGTACTCTAGCCCTACACAGCCAATCACCAAAACTAGGCTTTTTGTTCGGAATGTGATTGTTTGATTGTTTATTTTATTTAACCTCCATTCACCGAAGTGATTTTAGACTAAGAAATAAAACGGGAAAAGGACATTTGCTACTTGGATGGGAAAAGGAGATAACATTTTAAACAAAAGTTCGGAATCCGGCATCGTTAAAACAAATAGGTTTACACAAAGGCACGTATTTCTGAAATTTTTGGTTATAGCCCGCGCGTGCGCGAGCTCTCGCACACCTACACACACACGCATACAAACGCACACACACACATACACAAGGGCTGAGAGAATAAAAAGATTAATTATGCTTGCTGTGTTAGTGTCAGTGAGAATGTTAAAGAATGTGCGCGCGCGTATGTTAATGGGTGTGTGTGGATGTGTGTGCGTGTGTGTGCTTGTCTTTGTGTGTATATGTTGTGTGTGCGTGTGTCTATGTTGTGTATGTGTTGTGTTTGTGTCTATGTTGGGTGTGTATGTGTTGTGTGTGTACGTCTATGTTGTGTATGTGGGTGTGTGAGTGTGTATGTGTTATGTGTGTATGTTCAGGAGTGATTGATAGAGAGAGAGGAATGAGAGAGAGAGAGAGAGAGAGAGAGAGAGAGAGAGAGAGAGAGAGAGAGAGAGAGAGAGGAAGAGAGAACGAGACAGAAAGAGACATAAGGAAAGACGGAAAGACCGAGAAAGACAGACAGACAGAAGCAAATAGACAAAAGGTTAAAGACAATTAGAGACAGCTAGAGATACAGATACAGGGGCAGTGACAGAAACATGGACAGAGACGACAGATACAGAGACAGAAGCACAGACAGACAAATAGAGAGAGAGAGACTGACAGAGAGAGACAGAGGCACAGAAAGAGAGACAGAGAGACAGAAAGAGAAAGAGACAGAGACACAGAAAGAGAGACAGAGACACTGAAAGAGAGACAGAGACACAAAAAGAGAGACAGAGAGAGATAGGGAAAATCAGAGACACAGTAAGAGACAGAGAGAGACAGAGACAGAAAGAGACAGTGACACAGAAAGAGAAAAAGAGACAGAGAGAAACAGAGACACAGAAAAAGTCAGAAAGAGACAGAGACAGTGACACAGGCAGAGACAGAGAGAGACAGAGAAAGAGACATAGATAGACAGAGACACAGAAAGAGAGACAGAGAGAGAGCCAGAGGCACAGAGACAGAGAGAGACAGAGATACAGAGAGAGACAGAGACACAGAAAGAGTTCCAGAAAGAAACAGAGACACAGAAAGAGAGCCAGAGGGAGACGGAGACACAGAAAAAGACGGAGAGAGACAGAAACACAGAAAGAGACAGACACAGAATGAGACAGAGAGAGACAGAGACACAGAAAGAGCCAGAGAGAGAGAGAGACACAGAAAGAGTGCCAGAGAGACAGAGACAGACTATCAAAGAGAGAGAGAGAGAGTGATAGAGAAAGGGGTGGAGAAAGAGGGGTGGGTGGGAGGAGAGAGAGAGAATGCGTCTAAGTATTTGTGTATTTGTATTTTGTGTCTACAGAAAGGCATTATGCATTAATATTTATCAAGCGCGGTCGTAAGCTGGGCCTGATAATAGCATTACAGCTTTCCTCTCCAGAAGTTTTTGGAATTAATTTACTTTCACTGAATTAACACCGCTGGAAAGGGACACAGACAGACAGACAGACAGACAGACAGACAGAGTCAGAGACAGGGACTGATACATATACACTGACACATACACATGCACACGCACACACACCGACAAGTGGAAACACATTAAATGGAATTTAGAGATAGAGAGAGAGACACACATATACACAGAGACAAAGACAGACGATCTGAGAGACAAAGAGACAGAGTGACAGACATACAGAGACAAAGAGAGACAGAGAAGGTTGGGGAAGGGTGACCTAATGGTAGAGCTTTGGCTTGCGGATCTGAAGGTCCCGGGTTCGAGCCCAGGCCGGGGCATTGTGTTGTGTCCTTGGGAAAGACACTTTACTCCCGTTTCCTACTCTTGCGGATGAGAGTATAAACCGAGGTCTAGTCTGTGTCGCATACATTCCATCATAACGGACTTTAAAAGATCCTGACGCTCATGTCCTAGACGGGTGAGTGCCGGTGACAGGAACACACCCAGCATGCACCTAGGACCTTCTCCCCCATCCCTGGCTGCCCAGGATTGTGCTCAGTAGTCTGGAGCGTTATTACGATGTGCCCAAAGGCTGCAAGTTGGCGCCTCGGGCGGCTTGAGTTAGATCCTGTATCGGCCAGCGCCTTGAGCAGCTCTTGAGCTGGAAAAGCGCTATATAAGAACGATTAAATAATAAATAATAATAATTATATTATAATTTGTTTTATATTATATTATATTATATTATATTATATTATATTATATTATATTATATTATATTATATTATATTATATTATTATATTATATTATATTATATTATATTATATTATATTATATTATATTATATTATATTATATTATATTATATTATATTATATTATATTTTCGAACTTAATGATTTCATTAATTGAGTTGCGTATTATCGTCATAAAACGAAGTGATGCCGTTCAAGTTAAGCTTTTCCATTTTTAAATGATTTTTATTTTTTTTAAATTTTAACAACTTTAGTATTACCAAGGTGAAATTCGGGCACTTTCATTTTCGACTGTACAGCAGCCCCAAGTGAAGCTCTTTACCCAAGGTGCATGCTGGGTGTGTTCTTGTCACCGGCACTCACCCGTCTAGGACATGAGCGTCAGGATCTTTAAAGTCCGTTATAATGGAATGTATGCGACACAGACTAGACCTCGGTTTATACTCTTATCCGAAGGAGTAGGAAACGGCAATAGAAATCCATCAACGAAGTGCGTTATTCACCACAGTCTTTTATAACATCACAATTTGTAACCTCCCGCTTCACATAAAGGGCTTTAATACTGCTAGAATGACATTATCACATTTCTTCTTTTTTTTCTTTCCCAATCTCCTCATTCGATTCCAATTTCTCTTTGACTTTAAAATGTACAGCTCCTGTAACACAAACGCCATGAACAACGTGCATGTTTCTGATGTGTGTGTGTGTGTGTGTGTGGGTGTGCGTGTGTGTGTGTGTAGGGTGGTGTGTGTGTTAGTATGTTCGTCTTCTCACTCAACCCAAAAGCATCTCCCAATCAACTCACCCTTTTTTTAAAACATATCTCTCCCTACCTCACCCTCAGCCTGGTTCCTTGCTCCGACCAATCCATCTCTCGTCTTTTTCCTCTCTCTCCTCCTCAGTTCCCTACCTCATCCCTTTTTCTGGAACAATCTGTGTCTTGTAGTACAAGAAGACAAACGCTTTCCTCTCTTTCAATTTGCAAAGCAGCGGGGGGTAGAGGGACAACTGGATTGGATCACAGCAGAACAAACACTTGTCGTCAATCCATGCGGAGGATCTCGACCTTCATTGGGCAGAACGGAGAACGGAACGACTGCGAAACGAAATTTGAAGCAACGGAATGCATTTGGCACTTGAAACGGCAACACAACTACATTTCAAACGGCAACATGCAGAACTACACTTGAACCGGCATTCACAGAGCCGCATTCTAATCATTTGAAGCGACAGAGGAACGACACTTGAAGCGGTAATTTAAAAAAAAAAACAAAAAAAAAAAACTACACTTAAAACGGCAAAACAACGCCATTTTAGACGGCAACAGAACGAATATGACACTTGAAACGGCAACAGAGCGGCATTTTAAACTGTCATAGAACGCATTTGCCATTTCAAACGGCAACAGGATGATTTAACACTTGAAACGGCAACAGGATGCATTTGACACTTGGAACGACAACATAGCTGTATTTTAGTCCAGATATGCGAAAAGGCAACGAAACGGCAACGACGCGCGGTTTACTTTTAACACGCGTCTTTCTCTATGGAATTTTTGTCAATTGGGGTGAGAGAGAGAGAGAGAGATAGAGAGAGATAGAGAGAGAAAGAGAGAGAGAGAGAGAGAGAGAGAGAGAGAGAGAGAGAGAGAGAGAGGGTGGCAGAGAGATGGGAACCGAAAGAAAGAGAGAGTACAGCCAGATGTGAAGAGAAAGAGAGAGATAAAGAGAGACACAGACAGACATTCCGAGCGATATATGTTCAATTAAACATACACACGTGCTAACTTTATTTTGCAAGTCATATTTAAGACTCCGTCCTTTCTGTCTGTCGTCTGTCTCTCTATATAGAGACAGAGGCAAATAGAAACATAGAGAGAGAAAGAGAGAGAGAGAAAGAGAGAGACACACAGACAAAGAGAGAGAGAGAGAAAGAGAGAGACACACAGACAAAGAGAGAGAGACACACACACAGAGACAGAGAGAGATCGGAGTCTTCGCGGTGCCTTGCCTATCCTATCCTATCCTATCCTATCCTATCCTATCCTATCCTATCCTATCCTATCCTATCCTATCCTATCCTATCCCGTAACTCAAATGTCGTTAAGGTACCACAAATGATCGTTTAACCAGCGAACTCCATCTTTCTCTTTTATCAGCAACCCTCAGGGTTTCGTTCAGTGTCAAACCAATCCATTATCGAATGTTGTCCTCCCACCTCTTTTTCTGTCTGTCTCTTCTTCTGCCTCCTTGCATCGTGCCTTGAGGATGGTTTTTTTGCAAGGCATGATGTTCTGGTGACATGGCCATACCGTCGGAGTTTCCATTTCTTCACCACTTTCAGCATGTCATCGTGTTGTCCAATGGCTTGTGTGATGGTCGGTCGGACTTCGTTGTTGGTGAGGTGTTGGGTATAGGAAATAGGAAGTGTACAATTAAACAACGCCTACATGATCAGTTTATTCAAGGCTGGTTCGAGGAAATAAACAATAATGAATTTTACTATAACTATCGAATGTTTAAGCTACATTTTGAATTTGAAAAAATATTTGCATGTTCTACCAACAAATCTTGCAATATCTGTTCTAAAGTTTATGACACTCAACCACAGAATGCCAGTGCAGAGAGGCAGATATTTTACCATTCCTAGACACGAACGTGTATGTCAAAAATGTAATAGTGGCGATCTTGGTGACGATTTTCGTTATTTATTTTTGTGTTCACATTTTTGTAACTCGAGAAGAGAATTATTAAAATCATATTATTATAGATATCCCAAATGCCATCAAATTTCAAGAATTATTGTCATCTAATAAAAGTCAGTATTATTAAAGCTTGTAAGGCTAATGAAATTAATAATTAAACAATTGTAACGTTGTTATCCCATGTCAAAAATTAATCTAGTTCTGATATTTACGGGTTGTGTGTAACAAAACTAATTTCACTAGTTTGTCATTATGTGTTTAGATTGAATTGTATTGTTAGTTATGATTTCTAGTTGCTATTTCCAATCAATTTATTTTTTCTTCTTTTCCCCTCTCAATCGCTCCCCCTCCCCACTTTTCTGCAATCCCTTTGTGTACATAAATAGTTTTAATTTAAAAAATTTAAAATGTTATGTAATTAACTATTTTGCATGTGTGTGTATATTATTTTAACGATTTCCATGTGCCCTTAATGGTTTTTTTTCTGGAATAAACTTGCCTTGCATTGCCTTGCCTTGACTTGCCCAAGAAGTCTTCTATAGCACATCATCTCCATGCTTTGTATTCTTCGTTGTAGATCTGCCGTGAGGGTCCATGTTTCGCAAGCGTATAGGAAGATGGAGATGACAAAGGAGCGCAGCAGCCTTACCTTGGAATGTAGACTGATGGTCCTGTCTTTCCAAATGGGTAAAGTTTAAGGACTGTGACTTGCGGATGCTAACAAACTGTTTTTTGATGCGTTGCGCTTTATTTTTGTATTTGGACAGAGCAACTCTGAAAACTTTCGGAAAGAGCCGAGCGGGGATTGGCTTTCCTGAGCACTGAGAGGCCACCTTGAACTGAACTGAACTGAACTTACTGTTTTAAAGCCGGGCCCTACTTCAACCGTTGAGTTTGAAACTTACGCTAAACCTGTCTCATGTTCTAGAGAGCTGGGGGATAGTAGATTTATAAATAGAGGGGGTTATCTTGACGCCTCTGATACTCCGAAGCTATCACATGTGCATACAGACGTACCGGCAAATATTTGCCATCGTCTTCCCATCATTTATTTTTGTGACCTTGACCCGCCTCCCCTCCCCTTCCCTCTCCCCAATTTGGAAAACAGCAAAGAAATAATTGCTGTTTGTGGCGCTAGCGAAATTGCTAAACGTAGGCCTATCTTTTGGTTCCTTACCGTTTTCTTTCACAGTTATCGTCTGCGTTTTCTTCACAGCATAATTATGGGAGAGCGGGAGACAAAGATTTAATTTAATAATCAAAACATTGAAACATTTACACCGCCTCTTGTTTGTTTCTTTGGTTTTATCTCCACTTTTACTCTCTAGCCTTTTAGCTTCGTATCCCACCCTATTCTATCCTATCCTATCCCGTAACTCGAAGGTCGTTGGGGCACCACAGATGATCATTTAGCGTACTCCATCTTTCTCTGTCCTCAGCAACCCTTATGGGTTCGCTCAGTGTCAAGCCAGTCCATTCTCGAATGTTGTCCTCCCACCTCTTTTTCTGTCTCCCTCTTCTTCTGCCTCCTTGCACCGTGCCTTGCAGGACGGTCCTTCAGTTTATGATTCTATATACACCGAAGAGAGTACAAACCGAAATGTAGCTTGTGCACGCACGGCATTCCACCGCACGGACTATATATAAAGATCCTGACGCTCATGTCCTAAACGGGCGAGTGTCGGCTACACAGATACACCTAGCAAAGCACTAGGTCCCTTCTCCCCATCCCCGGTCACCCAGGATTGTGCTTAGTGGTCTAGACGCCAGACTATGCGCCCATCGACTGCAAGTTGGCTCCTAGAGCGGCTTGAGTTAGATCCTGTATCGACCAGCGCCTTGAGCAGCTCTTGAGCTGGAAAAAGCCCCATGTTAAAAACGATTAAATAAATGCTAAATTATGAGTATAGTCCAATTAAAGACGTCGGGGCGTCATTAAAGCGTAGCCCTATCTTTCCTCAACGTTTTCTTGCAGTTTTCGTATTCGTTATTTTCACACCATGTCAGGTCATCCGCAAAGCCTGTCAAACAAGCAACTTTCAGCTCCGTAGAACAGGCCTTGTCCGCAAGCATCTGACCACAGACGCTACAGCCAAACTCATTTCCTCTCTTGTTCTGTCACGCTTATGCTTCTTAACTCTCGTCTGGCTGGACTTCCTTCCTCTTCTGTTCATCTGCTCTAACGTGTTCAGAGCTCGAGTGGTTCTCAAAAAGAAAAAAAATTGATCATATCACACCACTCCTATATTCTCTCCGTGGCTTCCTGTATCTCAGAGGATTACCTACAAAATCTTTACTTTCTGTTACAAGTGCGTCCATGGATAATATATATATAATCCCCTTCGTACCTCACCCAGAACATTCACTTCTACAAGCCATCTAGAAATCTTCGTTCTTCCTCTGACACCCTCATGCTACAAAATACCCCGCTACAAACTCTCCTCTGCAGGCTGTCGATCCTTCTCAGTGCTTGGTCCGTCAACTTGGACCTCTCTCTCTCTCTCTCTCTCCGCAGCTCTCCGAATACAGCCACTTTCAAGTCCAACTTAAAAACTCATATCCTCCCTAGATATGTCTGATCTCGTATCATCATTCCTTCTTTTCTGATTGCGACCACCGCCATCACACCGCACACCAACATCCCCCCCCCCTCGCTTCTTAGCTGCTCTCCTCCTCATCATTCCTCACTCATATTTTATATTTTACTGGTAAATATTCTTTGTCATGTTTTTATTATGTCTTTGAATAGTTTATTAGTGTATTGTTTTTGTTTCACTTTTTCGTATGTATTTCGATGGTAACGTTAAGTTTAAATTCTTGAGAACTGCGCTTTGATCTGAAATTAGGAAAAAGCTCTATATTAATACCCTGATGATGATGATGATGATTGTTGTTGTTGTTGTTGTTGTTGTTGTTGTTGTTGTTGTTGTTGTTGTTGTTGTTCTTCTTCTTCTTCTTCTTCTTCTTCTTCTTCTTCTTCTTCTTCTTCTTCTTCTTCTCCTTCTTCTTCTTCTTCTTCTTCTTCTTCTTCTTCTTCTTCTTCTTCTTCTTCTTCTTCTTCTTCTTCTTCTTCTCCTTCTTCTTATTATTATTATAAACCTCTTAGCGTCACTTTTCTGAAACGTCATCCTCCCAAAGTGTCAACGTCTCCATGAGTCACTGTGCCGTAAGTCAGAGAGTATTCCCAAGAATAGGGGAAATCTTCGCGATGCCAGCGAATGTTAAATGTATGTTTCTTCATACCTTGCGCTAAGCTATGTCTTCCTTCATCCGTTGTGGGTTGAAACCTTTCGCTAAACCTGCAAAATTGTCTTGAGAGCTTGGGGATGGTACAATTGTGAAAGTCGGGCTGTTCAGTAGCAAAATATCCTTCGGAGCCTGTATATATTTCAACCTCCCGTCCATCCATCCGTTGTGCTTAACATATCTCCTTCTCCTCTCTGTGCTAAACCTCAGTGTTTGGCGGCCTTGGGAATGCTAAAACTCTGTTAAATAGCAACTGCCTGTTTCTTCATCCGTTGTGCATCAGTGTTGGTTTTGCTAAACCTGACTCATTTTCTTGAGAGCTATGACCTGGTACGATTCGAGAGGTCGGCTTGTTCAATAAGGAGGGAGTCGTTGGGCCGAGCCCTCACACTTACTCCAGCCAACTACAGTTCATCATCGATGACCGTGAGTGAGCCTCAACCTGGTCCTATGGTGCCAGTGGAGAAGCCGAAAATGAGAAATCGCTTTACAAGTCCGCTTGTGGTTTGCGGAACTCTGTAGAGAAAAACCGATACAACAAAGAAGACAACAATGACGACGACGAAGACGGCGATGAGGAGGAGGAAAAGAATAGCTGAGGAAAAACTTGAAGATGACGATGATGACAATAATGAAGAGGATAGCTGCTAGTTAGTAGAGGAGGAGGACAAGAAATGGATGCTAGTGATAATATAGACGAAGAAATAAAAGAAGAGAAAGAGATGACGAAGATGATATTTTCTCAGCCACAAAATTCCCTATTTAATTCGATCGTTCGAAGAAGAAGCAAAAAAAGACCAAGTCAAAGAAGAAGAAGAAGAAGAAGAAGAAGAAGAAGAAGTAGAAGTAGAAGAAGAAGAAGAAGAAGAAGAAGAAGAAGAAGAAGAAGAAGAAGAAGAAGAAGAAGAAGAAGAAGAAGATGATGATGATGATGATGATGATGATTGTCAAAGCCCCCCCTTACGGTCTTCGTTTCTCTTACCATAAAGGGGAACTCTGAGCAGTGTATGCAACCATACGTGAACAACGGATGAATAGATAGAGACAAGTATTACGTTGGCAAAATAAAACAACAATTTATTCACATGAACATAACATGGAGTCGTAATTGAATAACTAAAATTTATAAAGGTGATAAAATCAAACGACAGAATGAAATGTTCTTTGTTTTAAATAAATTAAATGGTTCTACACAGTATTCTCGTTCAGTCTCTTTGTTTTCCTTTTCTACTGTTCACTCATTGTTCGCACACAACCTATGCACTGTTTACAAATTTGTTGCTACTACTGTTATAACGATTTCAGTTCACAAGTCCCGTTTTACAAATACATATCACACTCCTGCGATCAAACCTTTGCAATACGAAATTGCATAATAACAAAAACGTCCCGAAGACACTAGAGCATGAACTCGCTCAACGCAGGAGTGAAATGTATATATGTCCCGGGAACACAGTAGGCAAATAAACTAAAAATTGTCAATGCACTAGATGTAATCGATAAGTGCATACACCTCGAATGTCACTGGGACTGTAGCTGCTACGATTAGATGCATCCACCGTGGTCATCCAATATTTCAAAGTCTGTGGTGAAGAAGCGAAGGCAAAAAGTTCACTGGCCAAAAAGTCTATTATAATACAATCGGTGAAAAGTGATGGTAAACCCAAAAACAAAGTCGAAGTTAAAGTTGAAGTTGAAGGTAAAATCGAAGTTGAAGATGAAACCAAAGGCAAAAAGCGAAGGGTACACTGCAACATAACCCATACAAAATCTTCTAAGAATTTGAGTAACAATTTATACATGCTTCCTGATGCAATTGAAAACTCAACCATTTTCCTTAATAATAATAATCGCTAACTCTTGTATTGTAACAATCACAAACGTAAATCTAACGCATGTATGAATGAATGACTGCAACCTTGAATGTGTTGTATGCTTGGAAGAATAATGATTGTAATAAATATGGTATCACTTATTCGAGTATAATACTTCCCCATAATATTTTAGCCCCACAACATAATGATAACCAACAATGACACGACAAAATACGGACCACAGGTAGGTCAACGGTCAGGTCTACTAGTCGTCTCGATCTTCATTGACTAAAACAAACAGTCGAACTTGCACCAGTTTCAAGGTCGAACTCTTTCTCCCTCATCGTTCTCAAACGACTTCTGGTGAAAACTCAAGTTCTTGTCGTAGGGCACCGCTACGTGAGGATATCACGTACGTATTTCCTTAAGCGTACAGTTGACGGATAAAGGATTAGCAGGGACGAAAAACGATTCAACACACTGCTCCTAGATTCACTGTTCCTGGGACCTCCATGTAACGACCCTATACCTGTCTTCTTTTTCTTTCGTCATTTCCTCTTTTCTACGACAATAAGTTACGTCACACTTTTCATTTACTTTTGTCCCGGCTTATTCAAAGGCACACAAAACGATGATTCATAGGCACTTGCGAGAAGACCACCTATCTACAAACAACAATATAAAGTTCAAACTGAGTGTGGGTCGTGACATACCCCCCCCCCCCCCCCCCCCCTCAAGACAAAACCTTGGTTTTGTTCAAACTCAAAGTTCACGACTTACACGTTTCTGCTCAAAAAGTCTGCAGTGACGTTTTCCTTTCCAGGAATACTTTCAATAACCAGTGGAAACGACTGCATCAACAGCGCCCATCTCATCAACCTGCTGCTGGTAGTTTTCGATTTCTGAAGGTATTTCAGCGGTTGGTGATCAGTTTGTACGATGACTGTCCGATCGTACACATATTGCTGAAATCGTTGAAGTCCCCAAATCAACGCTAAACATTCCTTCTCAATCGTTGAGTAGTTCTTTTCTGCGGCAACTAACTTCCGGCTGACACAAGCCACTGGTTGGAGTCCGTGACCCTGATCTTGGCATAGTACTGCTCCAATACCTGTGTCTGACGCGTCTGTTTGCAAAACAAACGGTTTTTTTCGCCATCTGGCAGACAACATACAGGACTAGAGCACAACCTTTCTTCAAAGTGTTGAAAGCTCTTTCGCATGCTTCCGTCCATGCGACTGGTCCTGTTTTTCCTCCCTTCGTCAGATCGGATAGAGGTGCGGCTATGGCTGCAAAGTTTGGTACAAACCTCCTGTAGTAGCTCGCTAACCCCAAAAACGACCTCACTTGTTTCTTTGTAGTTGGTTGTGACGTTTCTCCGATGCGATCCATTTTCTGACGGTCTGGTTGAATCTTACCTCGCCCGACCATGTGTCCCAGATACTCCAAACTCTGAAATCCTAGGAAACATTTTGACGGTCTTGCAGCTAACTGCACTTCGCGGAGTCTCTGACACAACGCTCTTAGACATTCCAAATGCCTTCCTTTTGTTTGAGTAGCTATCATCAAATCATCCATGAAGTTGTCTATTTCAGGCATGTGAAGGGGTGCCAATAACTTCCGCATCATTCGGGAAAATATAGCTCCGGCAGTCTTCAATCCAAAAGGCATCACGCACCACTGGAACTGACCTTCAGGAGTGGTGAACGCTGTCTTTTCTTTGTCCTCTTTTTTCATTGGGATTTGCCAATACCCTTTTGACAAATCTATTTTGCTCAGGTATTTCGCTTTTGCGAGCTTCGCGAACAAAAAATCGATATCAGGTAGAGGCTCAGCGTCGAAGACGATGTTACGATTCATTTTGCGAAAATCAACGCAAAATCGTATTTGTCCATCTTTTTTTTTCACTAGCACAATCGGTGAGCTATACGGTGACGTTGCTCTCTCAATGACCCGTAATTTCATCATCGTTTCTACTTCATCCTTCACCACCTGCATTTGCGAATGAGGTAAAGGGTATTGTCTTGTACGGACTGGCTCTTCATTGATCATCTTTATCTCGCACGTATCCAAGGTGCATCGTAAAGGGAAATCAGTGAAAATGTCTGCATAGTCTGACACTATGTTTAGGATGTCCTCATGAATTTCTGGACATTCTGGGTCAACGTGTACATCTTCGGACCCTCGGTCGCCACTAACGGACACGTTGGAATGTCGTTGCCCACTTGTTCTTCTTTCCATTGATCGTCTTCTGTCACTACTGCATCGACTGTCACTCTTTCTCTGCATTCTTTCAGCAGATTGACGTGGAAGAGTTTAGTTTTCCGTCCTACTGATATGCGATAATCGCATTCGCCAACTTTTTCTATGACTTCATAGGGTCCTTGCCAAGCCATTTGGAGTTTATTATGTTTAGTGGGTAGCAACAGCAACACTCTGTCGCCTGCTTTGAAGACCCTGGGTTTCGCTTTTCGGTCAAAGTAGTGTTTCTGGCGCTCTGCAACACCTTTCATATGTTCTTTTGCTATCTGGCACGTCTCCTCGATGCGATTGCGTAGATCGACTACGTATTCACTGCTTACTTTCACTTCTTCAGCAGCAATCTCCTTCGACCATAGCTCTCTCAACACGGCCATCGGTCCTCTGACTGTTTTTTCCGTATAGTAGCTCAAACGGTGAAAATCCAGTAGCCTCTTGAGGTACCTCTCGGTAGGCGAAAAGAAGAGCTGGTATGTACCGGTCCCACATCCGTGGCTGTTCTGTAGTCAGTTTTCTCAGCATGGTCATCAGAGTGCCGTTAAACCGCTCAACCAGCCCGTTACACTGAGGGTGGTAGGGTGTGGTGGCTTTTCCATGGATGGCCAACAATCTGTTCATTTCATCCATGACTGCTGACATGAACTGCGTCCCCCTGTCGGTTAGTATTTCACGAGGGATGCCTACCCTCGACCATATGGTCCACATAGCCTCTGCTACTTTTTCAGTGTCAATTCTTTTCAACGGAACTGCTTCTGGGTATCGTGTAGCGTAGTCGACAACTACCAAAATGTATTGGTTACCTTGTTCCGACTTTGGTGCAATCGGACCTACAATGTCGATAGCCACTCTTTGGAATGGTTCGTCCATCAAAGGCATCTTTTGTAGGGGTACCTTGCTGACTCGACCCCTTGGTGTCACTCTCTGGCATTCAATGCATGATGCACAGTACCTGCGAACGTCTGCGCACATACCTGGCCAGAAAAACGTATTCCATATACGTTCGCGAGTTCGTTTTCCTCCTAGGTGTCCTGCCATGGGAGGATCATGAGCTAGCCTCATGACTTCTTTTCGTAGTTTCTTGGGAACTACTAGCTGCGATGTCTCCACTCCTCGCAACTGATGCAACCTGTATAGTAACCCTTTCTTTCGCGTGAATTTTACTGTAGCATTTCCTGACTTCAGTTCGCTCTGGGCATCAGCGAACGCTCGAACTTTTTTAAGACTATCGTCTTCTTCTTGCAATGCAGCCAACTCTGTCGGTGTGACTTCCACTCCTAGAGTTTTCGATACCTGCAAAGGTACTGTCGCTCGTTTTTCACGTTCTATTTGTCCTCTTGTTTCGACTGCTGCTGCCACGGCACATTCACTACCATCAATGGTAACTGGACTTCGGTAACCAGATGAAAATGTAATCCAGTTACCCAGAAGAATGTCAGGTCCCATGTGGTCAAGGACGAACAGTTCAACAGTCCCTGTCACAAAGCCTGATTCAAGTTTCACCCATGCTGTAGGGTACTTTCCTGTTTTTGTCTGGTCTGCTAAGTACACTTCAACACTCCTCCCTGTGTAATCTTCAGGTTTGACCCATTTTGAAGCAACTGCTCCCATCTCTGCTCCAGTATCACGCATGATGCGTACTGTATTTTCGTTGATCCGACCCTCACTCCACGGGTTATAGGGTTTAATAGATCGGACGTCTATTGGCGGAGTATAGATCGGTAGGGTGTCGGTCGCAATTGTAACCTGACTGACTGCATGCGTTTTCATGCATTGCCTGGCGAAGTGCCCCTTACCCCCACACTTATAGCACTCGTCTGAATTCCTCCTGTCTCTTTCATCTCTACCGACAACTGGTCTCCTAATAGGTTCCCTCAATCTCGTTTGTGACTCGTTCGGTCTACGCTCGGGTTGACTGCTCGGTGTTCGTGGACTCGCTCTTTGGAAAACAGGTCCTCGGGATACGGCTCGTTTTACGTCCAAATGCAGTTGAGCATATTCGGCTGCTTGTGCGGCGTCTGTCGGCAATCGTTCACGCACGAACATCTCGAGCTCAGGATTCATTACTGAATATATCTGTTCAGCCAAAAACATGTCTAACACAGACTTCGCGTCATCGATGTCTTTGTCTGCCAAGGAAAACCATCTTTCTACAGATGTCTGCAACCGGATGAGAAATTGCGGAAAAGTTTCATTTTGTTCTTTCTTGGTCTCTCGGAACTGTCGGCGATACCATTCCGCATCGCGGCGAAAACGACGTAACAGCGCGTTGCGTACTTCTTCAAAATCTTGAGCCTGTTCGGGTGTCAGACGCAAATACGTATCGCGCGCTTCTCCTGACAATAGTGGAGACAACCTTGCTGCCCAGCAATCTCTATTCCATCCTTGTGATTCAGCTATGAGTTCAAAATGACGCAGATAAGCTTCGATGTCTTCTCTACCATCGAAAGGGTGAATTTTCAGTCGGTAACCATCATGATGTTCTCTACGAGTTGAACGGTCAGCGAAAACTTCGCGTTCTTCTCTGATCACCTCCATCTGCATTTTCATCCGTTCTTTCTCTGCCTCCATTCTGATTTCTAATGATCTTCGTTCTTCTTCTTTGTCTTCCTCGCGTCGGCGACGTTCTTCTTCTTTCTCTTCCTCTCGTCGGCGACGTTCTTCTTCCATTTTCCTCTCCATCAGACGTCTGTCTTCTTCTTTTCCTTCTTCGCGTCGGCGACGTTCTTCTTCTTTTTCCTCTTCGCGTCGGCGACGTTCTTCTTCTTTTTCCTCTTCGCGTCGGCGACGTTCTTCTTCTTTTTCCTTTCGCTCTTCTTCCATTTTCCTCTCCATTAGACGTCTGTCTTCTTCTATTTTTCTTTCCATTAGACGTCTGTCTTCTTCTATTTTTCTTTCCATTAGCCGTCTGTCTTCTTCGCGCTCTCTTCGCTCTTCTTCTATTTTTCTTCGCTCTTCTTCCATTTTCCTCTCCACTAAACGTCTGTCTTCTTCTCGCTCTCTTCGTTCTTCTTCCTTTTGGATGCCATCCACGACAAATCTCGCTAGCGCCTCTTCTCGCAGGCCTAGGCTCATACCTAATTCTCTATACTTCACGGATACGTCAATCACTTCGGACGTCTCTTGGTTCCTTGACGGTTCTACAGCTACCGCCATGCGAGGGAAACCTAAGACAGACGTACTCAGAGTCTCTTCTCTCGTCAAACTGGACATGGTCGCTTCTCCCGATGCTCCCAGTACAATATCGGCTGAGTCGCTGCTAGGGGTGATCGATGTCCCTTCCCCACCAATCGTTTTCTTGGCTCCAGCACGTTTTGTACCTTTCCGGGTGGCGGACATTTTGCTAGCCGACCACCTTTTCTTGTATAATTGGTAAACAACAAATCTATTTACCAACTATATATCTCAGAGTTCAAATAACTCAACAGTTATACCACGGTTTGGCTCAGATGACACTAAGTTGTATTATAGTAAAGTGTGGGCTTGGTTGCCTACCTTATTACTGTCGGGTGCTCTAAGTGCGCCCACGCGATTCAAAACGCTCCAGCACCCGCCAACCACCCACGTCACTTACTCTGATTGTATGGTATAACACAACAATGTCAACGTAATTCTATCTCCTCCATTCATCCGTTCGATCCCACCGCTGCCACCAAATATGTCAAAGCCCCCCCTTACGGTCTTCGTTTCTCTTACCATAAAGGGGAACTCTGAGCAGTGTATGCAACCATACGTGAACAACGGATGAATAGATAGAGACAAGTATTACGTTGGCAAAATAAAACAACAATTTATTCACATGAACATAACATGGAGTCGTAATTGAATAACTAAAATTTATAAAGGTGATAAAATCAAAACGACAGAATGAAATGTTCTTTGTTTTAAATAAATTAAATGGTTCTACACAGTATTCTCGTTCAGTCTCTTTGTTTTCCTTTTCTACTGTTCACTCATTGTTCGCACACAACCTATGCACTGTTTACAAATTTGTTGCTACTACTGTTATAACGATTTCAGTTCACAAGTCCCGTTTTACAAATACATATCACACTCCTGCGATCAAACCTTTGCAATACGAAATTGCATAATAACAAAAACGTCCCGAAGACACTAGAGCATGAACTCGCTCAACGCAGGAGTGAAATGTATATATGTCCCGGGAACACAGTAGGCAAATAAACTAAAAATTGTCAATGCACTAGATGTAATCGATAAGTGCATACACCTCGAATGTCACTGGGACTGTAGCTGCTACGATTAGATGCATCCACCGTGGTCATCCAATATTTCAAAGTCTGTGGTGAAGAAGCGAAGGCAAAAAGTTCACTGGCAAAAAGTCTATTATAATACAATCGGTGAAAAGTGATGGTAAAACCCAAAAACAAAGTCGAAGTTAAAGTTGAAGTTGAAGGTAAAATCGAAGTTGAAGATGAAACCAAAGGCAAAAAGCGAAGGGTACACTGCAACATAACCCATACAAAATCTTCTAAGAATTTGAGTAACAATTTATACATGCTTCCTGATGCAATTGAAAACTCAACCATTTTCCTTAATAATAATAATCGCTAACTCTTGTATTGTAACAATCACAAATGTAAATCTAACGCATGTATGAATGAATGACTGCAACCTTGAATGTGTTGTATGCTTGGAAGAATAATGATTGTAATAAATATGGTATCACTTATTCGAGTATAATACTTCCCCATAATATTTTAGCCCCACAACATAATGATAACCAACAATGACACGACAAAATACGGACCACAGAAATAAATGACAACAAAGAGACACCCGACTAGCCAGTGAAAACACCCAAGTCCACACTTACTCAACTACCCGTGGATACGGTGATGCGGCTAAGGTCGGATACGTCTCTTCATCCGCAGCATTCCTTTTGGTACAGGTAGGTCAACGGTCAGGTCTACTAGTCGTCTCGATCTTCATTGACTAAAACAAACAGTCGAACTTGCACCAGTTTCAAGGTCGAACTCTTTCTCCCTCATCGTTCTCAAACGACTTCTGGTGAAAACTCAAGTTCTTGTCGTAGGGCACCGCTACGTGAGGATATCACGTACGTATTTCCTTAAGCGTACAGTTGACGGATAAAGGATTAGCAGGGACGAAAAACGATTCAACACACTGCTCCTAGATTCACTGTTCCTGGGACCTCCATGTAACGACCCTATACCTGTCTTCTTTTTCTTTCGTCATTTCCTCTTTTCTACGACAATAAGTTACGTCACACTTTTCATTTACTTTTGTCCCGGCTTATTCAAAGGCACACAAAACGATGATTCATAGGCACTTGCGAGAAGACCACCTATCTACAAACAACAATATAAAGTTCAAACTGAGTGTGGGTCGTGACAATGATGATGATGATGATGATGATGATGAAGAAGAAGAAGAAGAGGTTGGAGTAGGAGGAGTATATAATAATTATACCGAAGCAATTATAAACCTTACAATTAAGGGGAAGGTGATGGGTGTTGCACTCGATATTGGTTTTGTTTGAGTAGTTGATTCAGCCCCGATGCTTGAATCCTGAGTGTAACTCAGGTTCGTTTATCCACGCAACCTGTTCACTCAGCAACAAGACAGGAGTCGTCGTATGAAGTTTCCAACTTTATTCAGCGAACATCAACAACTGCATACAATCGCTTTTTCCACTTTTTACAACTTTTCTTTTTCATAAAAGAACTTCTCAGCTATTACTACATTTATCGGGAAGCTTCGATCGATAGTAAACAGCCAACTCTAGAAAATTCTCAAATAATATCGACCAACTAATATTATCAACGTTATACAAAGCTTCTTCCAACAACAACGCAAAATCAAATCACGGGTAAATACACTCTATTATTGCATGCTTTGCAAAATAAAACGATCAGATCTATCGCGCGCGTCCCACACGCACCATCGCGCGCGTCTCAACGTAACAATGGGGTATTGACGATGCGGATTATTTGTCAAGGAAATGAGAGGGATGACCGATGACCTATCCTGTCCTCTCCTGTCCGGTAACTCGAAAGTCTTTTGGACACCACAGATGATCTATTAACCAGCGTATTCCATCTTTCTCTGTCCTCAGCAACCCTCATGGCTTCACTCAGTTTCAAGCCAGTCCGTTCTTCAATGTTTTCCTCCCACCTCTTTTTCTGTTTCTCTCTTCTTCTGCCTCCTTGCACCGTGCCTTGCAGGTTGGTCTTCGCAAGCCTAATGCTCTGGTGATGTGGCCATACCATTGGAGTTTTTGTTTCTTCACCACTGTGAGCATGTCATGATGTTGTCCAATGGCTTGGTGTGGTGGTCTTTCGGACTTCGTCGTTGGTGATGTGCTGGGTATAGGAAATGCTCAGAAGTTTTCGGTTGCACCTCATCTCTTTTCATCGTACATAAAGACCTGGCGGGGTCCAGTCCTCTCCAGGCTGTTGGCCACAGCCGAAATTCACGAGTACAGTGTGGCTCGCCTTGGCCCTGATCACGCGGTCGTTCGACCTAAAGTAACGTGGGGTTCTTCCGCCCTGGCCGGTGACTTCTATGTAGAAGACTTTCCGGGCTGCCATCACTCTGCTAGTCGCCTCTTACGACACACCGGGAAACGTGTGACCGAAGACAGCGCACTCCAAAATACCAACTGCCATTGGACAGATTAAACTAGGGTGTAGTTGTCGTTCTTCGTAAAAGGAAGAATGGGCATCATTCACGTCATTTTCTATCGTGCCATCTTCATCAAAACACGATGCGTTTTTTTGGCTCGATATTCTTTTGGCGTAGAGTTCCTCTATCACCTCAGCACCATTAGATTACATTAAGCGAAAATGCTTTCCATATTTATTTGTGCACCTTTATTTATGACTTTATTTTTTTTCATTTTTTTCCTATTTATTTTATTTCATGTCAGTTCATTTTATTTTACTTTTCATTATATTTTATATTTTATGTTATTGATTTTAAGGGATTTTAATTTAAATTTTTTTAAATTTCATTTTATATGTTATTTTAATTTATTCCATGGTATTTTGTTTTAATGTATTTTATTTCTATTTTATTTTATTTCATTTTTATTTCATTTTATTTTGCTTTTCTGTTTTTATCTAATATCACCTAGTGTGAACAGACTCAAAACTTAAATTACTGAACTTTTCTTGTTTTAATTCTTTAATTGAAGCACTTTAATTTATTTATTCTCTTATTGCCACAATCCTTTCCAACAAATCCAATCCACTAGAACTTCGGCGTGTGTATGGGTTGGGACTTTTTTTTTTCTCCTCTCATTTTTTTCTTCTCTCAGTTCTGGAGATGAATACCGGATAGATGGACGGACGGAAGGAGCTGAGGGCTTGTCGGGCAAAGCAAATTATAGAAATGCTGTTTGTATATAATGATCGAAATAATGGAAACTTGTTCAATGCTCAAATATATAATTAAATGACTTCTTCTCGGGGTTTAAAAAATGCTTTGAGATAAATAACTTCAGAAATACTATATCGGAAGTGGTGGCATTAATTTGCATTCAGCAGGATAACTTATATCGTAAGAGGTTCCAACAAAAACAATTTCGTTCGATCGGAGACAAAACAAAACGGATATTTTTAAAACCGTTTCTCATAAATATTTATTTGGAGAAAGAGATGAAACTTCTGATAAAAGTAGCTCATACGTTTAAAATAAATATTGTGTCGCATGCGTAATTAGATTTTAAAAAATTGAATCCCTAAAAACAGTGATTTCTCTCTCTTTCAATTGCAAGAAAAAGTGGAAAAGTCAAGGGAAATGATATAAATTTTTTAAAATAAATCAAACGTCTTATCTGGCGTTTTAAAAAATCTCCTTTAAAGCAAATATGCCTTCACAAAGTAACCCACGAATACAAACCCATTCCCCATATCAAGAAATGTTGCCCAAATATATATAAAAGTAATAAACAACTTTTCTCAGTGCAAATCCTTAGGGCGAATCAAATATCTCTATTTCTTACGTCTTACGTCATACAAATTAAATAGGATATTCGAAAGAAAGACAGACAGATAGATTTAGACTTTGTGAAAGTGAAGGGGTGGGGGGAAGGGGGGGGGGCAAAGAGGATGGGGAGTGGGGGCGGGGTTGGGAATTGGATTATGGATTGTATGCTTAATCCACGTAAAGAGACATTTGGGCTATACGTAACCTTCTCAACGGACGAAAGTGGCTGCAGCCTCAAGAACAGCAACGCTATTTAAGACAAAGGAAATTAGGATCTAAGGTGCAGATTGGTGCATCTTGCACTCACCCGTCTAGGACATGAGCGTCAGGATCTTTAAAGTCCATGCGATGGAATGCAATACGTACACAAACTATAGACCCCGTTTATGCTCGAAGAGTAAGGATCGAGCGCTACGGTGCCTGAGCATCAGGACCATGCATTAACAGTGGTACACAAGGTTGTCACTGTAGGTGATAGGAACTCCTCCCCGCCTGCATGCGTAGCCGACATTCTGTTGACTTAATGGACATCATCATAATTGTCCACATGGCTATCGCCGACAAACGTTGTTCATGTACATCAGAAAAAAAATCCAATCTAAATATTTTTATTTGTTTTCGAAGGGGAGGGGAAAGGAAGCGGTTATTTTGGCACTGCAAAATGATGCTTCAATTAAAATAAGAATTTTTTTTAAATTCACCCTCTGGGTTTGTGAGTGTAAGCAAAGACTAGTGTGATATAATGCTGCCAGATAAGTAACTCCGGAAATATATACTTCGATATATAAATAACAAAATGTTATTAAGATATGGCATAGAGATAAGAAACTCTGGCAGAAATAACCTTATATTTATCTAGATAGCCATCTCGGTTACGGCGATCTCGTTGTGCCCCAACTAAGTGCAAGAGGAATCATCAAAAGGATGAAGAACAGAAGGAAGGAGAAGAGTGCCTCGCTGCATGGGGAGGAGGAGGAGGAGGAGGAGAAGGAGGAGGAGACACATAACTCCGTTATATAGGCCTGTCGTTATTGTACAGAGCAACTGACTCTCCTCTGTGATCTCTTTTGTGGTCTTCATAATGATACAGTGAGGGAAATATTATGCTAAACCGCAACACCCAACCCTTTTGTAGTCTCATCGCAGATCTCAATATGATCTGGAATGGGGGCTTGCACGTTGGGTTTGGTGGGGGTTAGGGTTAGGGGTGGGGTGGAGTGGGAGTAATGATTGTGTGAATCTGTTCATGAGGGAGTGGTGAAAGGGGGAGGAGTGTGAGGGGGGTAGAAGGAACTGTTGGGTCACATGTACGTGAAAAGACATTAACATAAAAGATTGAACAGGCCTGCATTGAATTGGATAGGTGAGGAGATGATGAGAAAGAGGAGGGGGGGTGGTGGAGATGGAGGAGTTGAAGATTATCCTCTGGAATGGTATTGAATTAACTTGAATGAGACTGGACTGAACTCAACTGAACTGAATAGCATGGAATGGAATTCGGAATGTCTGTGCTGGGTCATTTAAAGATCTTGAATTACATTCAATTACATTACATTACATTCTTATTGCTTTAGGTCCAGCGGACTCTTCCGAGCCAAATCAGGACCGGACAACACCCCGATCCGCATAAAAGATCTGCTGAAACAACCCTAGTGGTAAAACCGAAAGCTCTCCACCAGCCAGTCACTTTACAATAAAGACATCCAACGAAGGGGACGGCTGAGGCTTCACCCCAACTTATCGAACCCCCGTTTACAAAAACAAAATAGAATACAAACATCATTATAAATTATCAACAGAACACATACATATAAAATGCCTACATTGCTAAATAATAACATCATAGGAAACCCTAGTGACCACCTGGCAGAAAGCGTCTAATATTCCCAAGCTGATCCAACAGACCTCATACACAAACAAGGAGTCTTATCCCGGAAGAGTTTTCAAGAAAAAGGTAGGAGACTGGTCTAGCGAAGAAGACGATAGTATAGCAGATTGATAGAAAAGAGCAGGAATGAGAAAGAGCAAATGAGAAAGACAGCGACAGTGGGAATTTAAAGCACTAAATTTCCAGAAAGTGGGGATACTATTTATACTGAAACCCCCGGCACCCCAACGGGGGTATTACATTCAATGGAATGAGGTTGAATTGAATTGGATTGAATTGAACTGACCTGAACTGAAATGATCTGAACTGGGAATTGCTGGGCTGGGGCACCGGGCGAATTCTCCTGTGGAACATTAACACGTGTGTGCCGCACTAGGGAATAAAAGTAATTGACGACTTGGGCGTTGAAGCGCGCCAAGACAAAACAGCTTCCATTCAATCTTTCCTGCCTGCACAACTACACAACTAAACAACCTTGTGCTGCCGCCATCTTCCAACCACAGCGGAGAGCACAAGGAAGAAGAAGAAGAAGAAGAAGAAGAAGAAGAAGAAGAAGAAGAAGAAGAAGAAGAAGAAGAAGAAGAGAAAAGATAAGAATAAGAAGAAGAAGAAGAAGAAGAAGAAAATGAAGAAGAAGAAGAGAAGAAAAGAAGAAGAAGAAGAAGAAGAACAAGACAAAACAACAACAACAACAACAAAACAAGAAAAAAAAGAAGAAAGAAGCGGAGAAAGTCAGGAAGAAGAACAACGCAAAGAAGAAGAAGATAAAGATGAAAAGAAAAGATGAAGAAGAAGAAAATGAGAAGAAAAAGATGAAGATGAAGAAGAGAAAGAAAATGAAGAAGAAAAGAGAAAGGAAGCGAAGTGAAAACATGACACTGTAGAATGAACAGATGACTTGAAAAGAAGAGGGAAAGACACAGAGAAGAAGAAAGAGCATTGCAGGAGTGCATTGAGAAGATAACAGAATAGTAAGAGTTACAAAGAAAAGATAAACAACACAGAACCACATGATCTGGGTATCTGCAGTAAAAAAAGAAAGAAAGAAAAATAACGCATAGCAGATGAGACAGTAACAAATATGAGAACAGAAAGACCCATCAAGGAGCGAAACCGAAAAAGTGAGAAAGGAAGAAGTAATGAATGTAGAGGAAAAAATGTGTGATATTGACAACCAACTAAGAATCATAGTCGCGAGTGGCAGTGAATCAAAATTTCTCCCTATCTCGTACACAGACCGAGCTAAACTTATAAATGTATTTAGAGTAGAAGTGTGGCCGATCTCCGCCGACGGGACGAGTGGGAAGAAGAATTGTGCAGAGAAGCAACAATAGCGTGACAAACAAGAAGAAAGAACAACAAGAAGAACAAGAAGAAGAACAAAAGAAGAAGAATACAACAAGAACAACAGCAAAACAACAACAATTAGAAAATAACAAGAATAACAAGAATAAGCATTTGCGGAGCGACAAGGAGGAAGAAGAAGAAGAAGAAGAAGAAGAAGAAGGAAGAAGAAGGAGAAGATGAAGAAGAAAGAAGAAGAGAAGAAGAAGAAATAGAAGTAGAAGAGAAGAAGAAGAAGAAGAAGAAGAGAAGAAGAAGAGAAGGATGAAATAAAGAAGAAGAAGATGATGATGAAGAAGAAGAAGAAGAAGAAGAAGAAGAAGAAGAAGAAGAGAAGAAGAAGAAGAAGAAGAAGAAGAAGAAGAAGAAGAAGTCTTTGCCTGATCAGCACGGTAGAAGGACGCACGTTGTAAAATCTCTCTTAGAAAGACTAAAGCAGGTGACGGGTGAAAATCATTCATCGCAGTATAACCCGGCGCCTGACGTTGTCAAGAAGACGAGCAGGCATCTTGGTCCGCAGCAGGGAAGAACTCCTACAGAGAGGCAACCCTGACACGGGGCCTGCAACCTTGAGCAGCGAGAGCATTGGGCTCCACTAGCTCAATAGTTAACTACCAAGAAGAAGAGACAACAACACCGCACATCGCCGATAAAAGCTAAGTCCTCCGAAACCTTGCACACACACTGATCTGCGATAGTCTACTCGTCCAGAAAAACGAATAATAGGACAGAAAGAACGCATAACCCAATGATGAAACAGTAACAAATATAGAGAACAGTAGCTGCATAGACCCATCAAGGAGCGAACTACTCGAAGTGAAATTTGACATTTAAGTTAGTGTAGAGATTAGAAGACTGTATAGAGTAGAGGAAATAAATGTGTGATATTTACTGTTAACAAGTGGCTGGACTTGTGCGAGAGCTGGTGTTGCAGTGAATCTTTACCATTTTCTCCCTATCTCTATAACCCTATCCGTACACAGACCGAGCTAAACTTATAAATGTATTTAGAGTAGTTATAGGGTGATTACACTAGCCGATCTCCGCCGACGATGGACGAGTGGGAAATACCCTTCCATTGTGCAGAGCCCAGCAACAATAGACCCACCGTCACAAACAAGAAGAAGAACAAGAAGAAGAATACTAACAAGAACAGTAGCAGCAGCAACAACAACAACAACAACAACAATTAGAAAATATAAAAGAAGAACCGAAAACAAATGTCAAAATTTGACCATTTGCGAACAAGCGAAAAGACGAGAAGAAGAAGAAGAAGAAGAAGAAGAAGAAGAAGAAGAAGAAGAAGAAGAAGAAGAAGAAGAAGAAGAAGAAGAAGATTGGATGGAATAAAAGGAATACAAAAACAATGTGAAAGTGAAACAATAGTAAACAGCTTTTGAAAGGAACCAGCAGACTTAAACATGCAGGAGACAAAACCAGAAGGAAAGGTTAGCAGGAGGAGGAATAAAAACAGAAACAAGAAGAAGAGGGAGGAGGGAGAAGAAGAACGATGGAGGCGGCTAAGGGTGGTTGGAAGGAGGGGGGGGGGGTGAGCAAGGGACTTAGTTTACGCTGGACGTATGCTTTTGTGTACCTGGCACCAACCCGTCTATGACATGAGCATCTGGATCTTTACAGTTCGTGCGCGCAATGTATGCGTGCTCTGAAGACTGGACCTCGGTTTATATTCCCATCCGAAGGAGGAATCTCCCCTATCAACGTAGAACTAATAGGGGAAATAGCCTCCGTTATACTATGTCTGCTCGGAGCTACGTAGAACATTTTGTTACTATCACTGTATCAGTGCTACTCAGCTGGATGCATAAAGATGTCTTTATTGCCAAGGAACGCCATCGTTTTGAAGATGCCTTTTGTACCCGTTTGCCGATCATATTCATAATTAGTATTAAAGTACCTTTATATTATTATTCCAATATAATCTTAGTCAGAGGTCTCATAACTTATAATAATTATATAATATAATGATTCAATCAATTATAAATAAATTTTAGACGCCTGAACACAATCCTGGATTGTCCCACCGCCGTAGCTCCAGTGGTAGAGCGTTCCCTTGGCACACCGATGACCCAGGTTCGAATCCCGAGCTAGGTAGGCGAAATAAAAGTGTCCATTTTTCCCTGTCGATCTTGGCAGTATGATTGCTCTGGTGGTTCAGTGTTGATTTACCCCCCCCCTCCCCCACCATCCTCCCCTACTCACTCTTGTAACTAACCAATCAATAACTATCGTCGTCACCAAAAGCTTCCGAACATATTGATGTAACCAGCTTTTAGTTAATTCAGTCAAACTGACAGAATACAGGGTATCGCCATCATTTTATTAAAGTGGCGTCATCTACTGGCGATCAAAGCAACAAGATGGCGTCGGCAGATATGTACCGGCGACGCCGCGTGGATACCTGGTACAGCGTTCCAGTGAAAGGACTTACGCAATGTAAGTCATCACTAATTATTTCTCTCTCTGTGTGGGTGTGTGCTCATGTTTCTTTTCGTTTGTCTCTCACTTGCGAGAAGGAATCGCAGATTGGCAAATAAAATGCTACGTTGTAAGGATTGCAATTCATTGTGTCAAATGCAAGGGCAGTTGTACTGTGTATTTATTTTTTACGTTATCAGCAATGTTAAATAAGGAGTGACTTTCCAACCATCATCGTAGACACACACACACAAACCACAAAAAAACCAACAACAGATTACAACCCCTCTTTCCCTCCCGCTCAATCTCATTCCCTAGTTCACAAAAGCTTGTGGAATATAGGCTTGTGATAATATAGATTTTGGGGAAGAAAGTCTTGGTAAACACATGGGCCTAATGGAACATAGCCATACCAAACTGACTTTCCCACCTTCGATCTCAACTCTTACAAAGTTAGTTTTTTATTTTATTTTTAAAGTTACCAAAATGTGGAGATTTACTTCAAGTGGTGTTGCGCCACTGGGTTGCTGCATCAAGAACTCATTTATACTTTCATGAGTTTACTTTTAAGCGAGATAAACGCCGCTTTGTGGAAACGAAAGTTCTTTTTTTATCCAGCCTGGGTGTTTAGACGGATCGCCATAATAGATGTCTCTCTTCGCCTGTTTCATCTGTGGAATCATCGCGATGACGGCCGTAATATGAAGATAAAAGCGATGATAATCATCGGGATGAAAAAAGCCAGCAAAGGGGAGATTGAGCTAAATAGAGGAAGAGAGAGTTAGCTTCACACACACACACACACACGCACCCACACACACACACACACACACACACACACACACATATATATATATATATATATATATATATATATATATATATATATATATATATATATATAGAGAGAGAGAGAGAGAGAGAGAGAGAGAGAGAGAGAGAGGGGGGGGGGGATGTCATTTTTAGAATATATTTGCCCATGTGTGCACGAACTAACGTTTGTTCCTGTAAACTGTTAACTTTTTCTTTTTTTTTGAGGGGGGAGGGACGTGGGGGGGGGGGGTCTTTGTTTATAATTGTTTCTGTGTGTGTTTTATGCTGCTCCTCACACAATCAGTATTATGGAATAGGGAGGCACGGTGGCCTAATGGTAGAGCTTTGGCTTGCGGATCTGAAGGTCCCGGGTTCGAGCCCAGGCCGGGGCATTGTGTTGTGTCCTTGGGAAAGACACTTTACTCCCGTTTCCTACTCCTTCGGATGAGAGTATAAACCGAGGTCTAGTCTGTGTCGCATGTATTCCATCATAACGGACTTTAAAGATCCTGACGTTCATGTCCTAGACGGGTGAGTGCCCAGGATTGTGCTCAGTTGTCTGGAGCGTTATTACGATGCGCCCAAAGGCGCCCAAAGGTTGCAAGTTGGCGCCTCGGGCGGCTTGAGTTAGAACCTGTATCGGCCAGCGCCTTGAGTCGCCAAGAACGGCGAAATATGTGCGCTATACAAATACCCAATAATAATAAATAAAAATAATTGTATTTTTGGAGTCACATAATTATAACAACAACAACAACAACAACAACAACAACAACAACTACTACTACTACTACTACTACTACTACTACTACTACTACTACTACTACTACTACTACTACTACTACTACTACTACTACTAAGGGTGCTTATAGAGCTAATGATAGATCGAAATCGCAGAACTAATGGGGTTAGGGTATATTGTATCGCTGTGTAATCCTGTAAACCACGGTAGTTCGCGAAGTACTTTAAGTACTGTACCAACTTTACTGAACTAGTCAAATTCCTCAGCAAACAACGAAGCCCTCTAAAAGTCTGTAGATTGTAGTAAGAATCGAAGGACATTGCTCTTGTTTTCTTTACGTTTCTGATGTGCGGTGAAGTTTGGGGCTGGCTGGGGCTGAGGACAATTTGCCTGATGAGAAATTCGTTTTGTTTTGTTTTGTTTTGTTTTGTTTTGCGAAAGCATGGCAGCTGCAGTACAGTAACGCCTCCATCCATGGCAAAGGGGAATCCTTGAATCGTTATTTGTGATGCAAGCGGGATCGTTTTCGTCGCGAAAAAACAGATAAAGGGGAAATAATTGTATAATTTACTTATTGCACAGATAGGTCACAGAGAGAGAGAGAGAGAGAGAGAGAGAGAGAGAGAGAGAGGGTGGGTGGGGGAGTAGAGAGGGTGAGAGCGAGAGAAAGTAAGGGTGAGAGAGAGGACACGTTACAGTACGTTACGATACGAAAAGAATTAGCTTCAGAAACGGGCTAAATACACGGTTTGCACACAGACAAACAAACTCACTCAAACACATATACACCACAGACAGAGAGAGAGAGAGAGAGAGAGAGAGAGAGAGAGAGAGACAGACAGAGACAGAGCGACAGAGAGACAGAGCCAGAAAGACAGAGGCATAGAAACAGAATGACAGAGGCTGAGAGAGACAGAGACTGAGAGAAAGAAAGAGACAAAATAATAGGAACAGAGACAGAGAGACACAGACCGGAAGAAAGAAACAAATAGGAACAGAGAAAGAGATAGAAACAGAGACAGACTGACATAGAAAAAAAAGGAGACAGACAAAGAAAGACAGACAGAAATAGACAGACAAAAACAGAGACATACAGATAGACATTGATAGACCGGCAGTGCATCGCCACCAAACGGATTCCAACATGCACTTTCTCTCCTCTTTTGCACTATAGTGCAATAACCACTAGTCTTACGGAAATGCAATAACCACTAGACTTGTGCTTGCTATTTTGCATGTTATTTTGCATGCTATCTTGCATGTTGTCTTGCATGTTATCTTGCGCGTTATCTTGCGAGTTATCTTGCATGTTATCTTGCAGGTTGTCTTGCATGTTATCTTGCGTGTTATCTTGCATGCTATCTTGCATGTTATCTTGAATGTTATCGTGCCTGTTATCTTGCGCGTTATCTTGCGTGTTATCTTGTTTGTTATCTTGCATGCTGTCTGGCATGTTATCTTGCTTGTTATCTTGAATGTTATCTTGCATGTTAAAGGCCCCAATTGCAAGGCATTGTTTACTTGTGGCCAAAGAGGATTTCCCTACAATTGGCATTGTTATTGCATCAAACGACGGTAACGTGGGCTTTCGTGGCTCAAACCTATCCTATCCCATAACTCGGAGGTCCTAGGGGCACCACAGATTTTCGTTTAACCAGCGTACGCCATCTTTCCCTGTCCTCAGCAACCCTGATTGTTTCGCCCAGTGTCAAACCAGTCCATTCTCGAATCTTGTCCTCCCACCTCTTTTTCGATCTCCGTCTTCTTCTACCTCCTTGCACTGTGCCTTGCAGGATGGTCTTGCAAGATCTGATGATCTGGTGACGTGGCCATACCATCAGAGTTTACGTTTTTTCACCACTGTGAACAGGTCATCGTGTTGTCCAATGGCTTGTGTGATGGTCTGTCGGACTTCGTTGTTGGTGATGTGCTGGATATAGGAAATGCCCAGAAGTCTTCTGTAGCACCTCATCTCCATACTTTGTATTCTTCGTTGTAGATCTGCCGTGAGGGTCCATGTTTCGCAAGCGTATAGGAAGATGGAGGTGACAAGGCTCAAACCAACCGCTAAAATTCTACTTTTTAATTTCTATTCTAACAGGGAGTTATTTCCCTTGTTTTTTTAACGGTACAACTGTGTGACCTTTGACCCTTTTTGTGAGTGAACCCCGCGGGTGTCTTTTGGTGTCTGGGGTAAGCTAGGGTCTTATTTTAGCGACCTAAAACCACAAAAAACCTTACGAGCAATTGTTTTCACGGGTTATGTCTTTTAACGGCTTTGGTAGATGCTATTTTTAGCTCCAGAATGTTGGCTGGCCCTTGCTATTAATAGGCACAAAATCTACGGAATTTATTTATTTTTCTGTTGTTTTTTTTTTATAACTATACTTTCAAAACAGGGTTTCTTGGTGGTGGTGGGGGGGGAGGGAGAGGGGACGGGGGTCGTAAGCTTATTTTATTGAGTGGGGCAACAATCACTGTGAATGTTAAAAGGGTGTGTCTAGGGGGGCGTGGTGAAAGAGTGTCCCTTTAAGTTATGTTTGGAGTGTTTTATTGTGGCCTTCGAAGACCATTGTAAGCTTGTATTCACACTTTTCTGCTATCCTATGCACCAACGGGAATCCCCTCAATGAAACATACTTCCGGTTTCTTTCTCAGAGTGTTTTAGTGAGTTATTTCCAAATATTCAAGAATAATAACATGTGTCACTGGCCACCAGTATCGTACCCTCACATATTTTTTTATTAAAAATTATCCTCAAACAACCTTGGGGACAGGACCCTAAATCTCTAGTACATTTAGCATGTGCGCTTGTTAGATCTAAATTAACGTACGGCCAAGAGGCTTATTTTTCTGCCCCTATATGCTATATTAAAAAAATACAGAGTTTAGACAGTAAGGCTGTCAAATTGGCTCTTGGAGTTCCTGTACACACTAACACAATGCGAGCGTATGAAACAGCTGGAGTTATTTGGACGATTGGAGAAAATTATCATGCGCTAAGTATGTTCTAAGAGCAAATGCAGTAGATAATAGTACGCATGAGGAACTATATTTAAGATCAGATATATCTTATCCTAAACATTCACAAAAAATTAAATGTTTTCAAACGATAGCAACTTATACATATGACATAATTCCGAAACATCTTGAAAAAACAGATTTTGTATGTAATCAGAACATAGTGTCACCAATACCTGTATGGGAACTTGAAAATGCTAACTTTGACATTCTTTTAACAAATGAAACTAAGTATAATAACCCAGGTTTAATGATAATTGATGTTCGCAATCATTTATATGGAAAGTATTCAGCACAACTTAAGATATACACTGACGGATCGGTCTTAGAAAATGGTAATGCGGGAGCAGGTTTTGTTATTCCTGACTTTAAAATTACAGAATCATTTTATTTAGGAAAAGGATATTCCATTTTCACTGCAGAATTGATAGCAATACTGATGTCTTTAAATAGAATTATAAATCTCCCATTACATGTTTCTAGTGTAGTCATCTGTGTTGATTCAAAATCAGTTTTAGAAGCTCTAAAATCTAATAACAGTAAAGAAAGAAAAGAAATTATTTTTGAAATTAAGAACTTGATTCATAGTATTATAATTAATGGAACAGAAGTTAACTTTTGTTGGGTTCCTTCTCATTGTGGTTTTCTCTTTAATGACTGGGCTGACCGAGCTGCAAAAACTGGTGCCGAAAATAATAATGCAGTAAAATTAAATATACCCCTGTCAGTTAAAGAGATGCATGTTTTAACTGAAAAGGAAGTTAAAACTAAATGTCATTTTAATCAACTCTTTGACCAACATATTGGCATTCCCAGAACTGTTGTGACGATGGCTTATAGAATATATCTAAATTCCATCAGAACTAAATATTGTACGAACGTCAAATGTATATGTAATGAAATGTTTTCTTTGAAACATGTTTTATTTGAATGCAATCAACTGCGTAATAGTTTGCCTAATAATTTTACGTCTTTGGGCAATATTAGTTTTGGTGTATGCATTAGTTTAGCGAAGACGTTCATTGGTTCTTCAGTTAGTAAGTTTATATGAGACTCGTCGATGTTATTTGATCATAATTATGTTGTTTTTTTTGTTGTTTTTTTCCAATTTATTTTCTTTGTATTTATTTATTTTTATTTTTGTTTTGTTTTCATTTGTTTTGTTTTTTGTCTTATCATTTCGGTGAAAAAGACATTAAAACCAACAAACAACAACAACATATTTTTTTTGCTGCAGTTTATTATCCCTTTCTATCGCCAGTGGCGCGCCTAAACCCTACCTACCTAACATTATTTGTGAATTTTTGAAAAATATTCGAAAAAACATAACGCCCACATGCTGGCTCGAACCCACACCTGTCAGGCGCCATTGGTTTCTGACTTGTGGACAAGGCAAGTTAGTCCCGCCTTAGCCCACTTGGCCACAACGCTAGCCTAACATAGTCAACTACTTCGTGTTTTGTGAAGGTTGCGACGGCGAAGCTATGGAAAACTACAAGAGTCTTCAGGTCCTGTTTCACTTTCTGTCGATGATCGACGCACCTCCGAAGTCGCCACAAATACAGGCCTCTACGATTGTTTTTTGCATTCTTTCACTGAGCATGTACTTCCTCCACCGTTTTTATACTTATCCCACTCGTTTTCTGGCTCTAACAATCGTCGTTTTCGGCAATTTGCCATAGTTAAAAGTCACGCATCAAGCTTTGATAAAAGCAAAACAAGCCA
Organism: Oncomelania hupensis; assembly: GCA_036898135.1. Classification (NCBI taxonomy): domain Eukaryota; kingdom Metazoa; phylum Mollusca; class Gastropoda; order Littorinimorpha; family Pomatiopsidae; genus Oncomelania; species Oncomelania hupensis. The sequence continues at coordinate 1,169,038 of CM072514.1, read as the reverse complement.
AACCGGAACTTGGTTTCATAGTAACCTCGTTTTAATTTATAATGGAGATACCCACGAGTTTTTATGAGAGGTGCCGGAAAGTTATGAATAGTTTAACGACCGTAGGTTATCATTAAGAGCAAGCTTTAGACATATAATGTGTGCAGAATATTATGCATGGTTTTCCCTTTATCCTTTGCTCGTTTGATATCTGTGCCTGCATGTCCAGCTCAAAAATGAAGTGTCCTCTATATAGCCTAGACTCTCTACAACACACACAGTGTACAAAGAACCTGCACTTAACTTATGTCCCTCTCTGTTGGTCGGTAGCGGTAGAGCAGGTTGCCCGGCACACTGACGAACCAGGTTCGAATCCCAGTGGCGATACACAAAAGAGGTCATTTGTCACTGTTGATCTTTATAGCAGTAGTTGATCTAGATCCCAAACCCATCTTCCCTGGGATGATTATTTACACACACACACCTCCCCCCCCTTCCTCTCACCCTCTCGCCTGACATATCGCTAATGGTGGGTGCAGACGTTAAACTTGCAATCTTCGTTGATCACAGCTGTACCACGTGGTGCAAAGACGGAGACAAAACTGTAAGTGTAGACATAAAACTGCGGACAAACCGTAGGGGCACTCAATCAAGTCGGATGCCTGTCGCGGACCCTCTATAGCGAAGCGGAAGATAGCGCGCAGCCTTACTTACATATGACAGGTAGAAATGGAAACCAACAGATTGCCACCCAGAGTGTCCTTCAAATCTCCACCTGTTGGTGTTTTTTTTCACGAGAAATTCCTACGAACACGCATGACAACTAATGCTTAAGAAACTACTGCCACGAGCATAATTAGATAACATTCCGTGTCCTGTTTTGCGATTAATACGTGCGCTTAAATTACATTAACAACCCATGACCTAGGTGGTTACTGCTGCGCGCGCATAGAGTGTGTTTTTCCTTCCTTCGGATGAGAGTATAAACCGAGGTCTAGTCTGAGCATGCACGCACGGACTTCTAAGATCCTGACGCTCAGGTCCTAGACGGGTGAGTAGCACCAGCTAGCTACATCATGACACGCTTTAAGCTCTCACTTTTTCTCCCAAGCCCGGTCGGCCAGGGTTGTTGGCCCAGTTGTTTTTAAGGTAGTCAGACGATGCGCCCAAAAGGCAGCAAGTGAGTTACATCCTCTATCGGCCAGCGCCTTGAGCCGCTCTTAAGCTAAAAAAGCGCTGGATATAACACACGCTATAAGAAATGATCAGGTTATATATAGCCATCAATGTATCGATTTCCACAAAGTGGCTGACATTTTAATTGGCCAAGTAGAGTGTGAATAAAACTTATATCGCAATGGTAATCGACCAATCGCAGATGACGGTGTTTCTCGCAAGCTGTGGACTATGTAAGTCGTAAAAATACAGGACCTACTTTCACGCATTTACAAATCGCAATCTCTATGCTTTTTCTGCTAAGAAAACTGAAAAACCAAACGGTCTTCTTGTATTTTTAAGGTTAAAAAAGGTAAAGGTAGTCCCCATAGCCTTGTGGCCGTAGGGGAGCGTGATGTTGGAGATCACACTTATCTTGGGCCAGCGTAATAAGGGTGATGCCCATCTCTCTCCCTCGCTGCTTTACCTTCCCCACCATTAAGAGAGTCACAGTTGAGTCACCTGGTGGCGTTGGTATTTGTCGCTTCACGCTTTTGCGGTCACCCATCCAAGTGCTAACCGCACTGGACGGTGCTTAACTTGCGACACAGTAGCGAGTGCTCCAACCACTGCGCCATGTGACACCGACACGCGCTAAAACAGCAAGGTTTTATTCCCAAACCTTCACTAATTCACGAATACTACAGCAACAATTATTTCAAGGAAAGGAGGAGTCAAATGGACCCGACTGAATCAGCAATTGAAACTGCCATTGGTTTTTATTGTATGCCTAAGCTAGAGTTAGGCCTACATTGTTAACAAAGCGAAGACGAATCAATGGAAAAAAAAACCCTGGCATTGTTTGTTACTGGTGACGTTTGGTTTGAAAACACCTGTCATGTGTCACGTTCTGGTGTTCATGTTTCTTTACTCTGTGTTTGTATGTCAGTGGGTGGGTGGGTGCTTGGGTGGGTGGGTGAGCGCGTGTGCGTTTATGTTTGTGTGCGTGCTCAATAAATTTGAAAGAAATCTTCTGATTTGGGAACTATTTTTTAGTTGCGCAGTGTGATGACATTATTGGAAAGCCAAGTGCAAAGCGGTCGTTCACACGCATCTTTCTCTTCTAGTCTAATTTCGATTCCTCTTTTTTCCTCCAATTGGAGAAATCGATAAATATATGTTATTCGCATCAAACGTCGAATATGACAAATTTGTCCATCACGATCGGACAATATTACACCAAGATGCGAATAACGTATGTCTTTTTTTTTTTCTACTGTTATGTGCGCACATAGATCTAGAAGAAAAAGCAAGTCAAAATGTTGAAGGAGATAGCACTCACTAGATTAAAAGATTCACTAGATGTACTAGCGTATATATCGCTAAAAACGCTCCGTTAGGAGTTAAACCTATCTATACCAATCCACGTCAGGAGTTAAACCTATCTATACCAATCCACGTCAGGAATTAAACCTATCTATACCAATCCACGTCAGGAGTTAAACCTCGTGTTTGCCATAACTAGGCGCGCACTGTGTTTCTTCAGATAATGGGTTGCGTGATTGGGTGCTTAACCGACCCCCAACTGGTACAATATTTGCTTATCCCCTGATCAATTTGGCCAGTAGGATTTAGCCACTGCTTGGGGATACCGGTAAGTATTCCTGGAGCAAAATGTACACACAGTTGACGTTACTGCTTCTAACCGTCAGATACTACTACTACTACTGTTGTTGCTGCTGCTACTACTACTACTGCTGCTGCTGCTGCTGCTACTACCACTACTACTCCTACTACTGCTACTACTACTCCTGCTACTACTACTGCTGTTCTACTACTGTTGCAGCTGCTGTTACTACTGCTGCTGCTGCTACTACTGCTACTACTACTACTACTTCTGCTGCTACTACTACTATTGCTACTACTACTACTACCACTAGTACTTTTTTTAAAATTATTATTATTATTATTAATTTTTTTTATTATTTTTTTTAACATTATTATCATTATTATTATTATTATTATTATTATTATTATTATTATTATTATTATTATTATTATTATTATTATGATTATGATTATGATTATTAAATCGATGTTATATAGCGCTTTTCCGGCTCAAGGGTTGCTCAAGGCGCTGACCGACACAGGACCTAAAGCCGCCCGAGGCGCGCTCTTGCTGCCTTGGGCGCTTCGTCTGACGCCCAGACAACTGAGCACAATCCTGGACGATCGGGGATGGGGGAGAATGAACCTAGTGCTTGCTGGGTGTACTTGTGTAGCCGGCACTGACCTGTCTAGGACATGAGCCTCAGGATCTTTTTAGAGCTCGTGCCATGGAATGTGTGCGTAATTTCGGACTATACTCCGGGCATCCGAAGGAATAAAATACTACTACTACCACTACTACTGCTGCTGTTGCTGCAGCTACTACTACCACTACTACTGCTGCTGTTGCTACTACTACTACTACTACTACTACTACTACTACTACTACTACTACTACTATTACTGCAGCTGCTGCTGCTGCTGCTACTACTACACCCTATCCCTTTCCATTCCTTTCTCTCAAGCAGTCCGGTACTTTAAATGACAAGGAAAGGTAATTGAGTTTTTGTCTTGCCATTTCGTGTAGGTGTACAAGATTTTAGCGTGGATGTTAGCAGAGTTATCTGGTCTTGTTTTATAAATGGTCCCAAGATCAAACATTCCAGCGTCACAGATCATTTTCACTTTCACAGTGAGTGTTGACCCCTGGATAAAATACGATTAAATGCGCACGAGCACGCACGCACAAACACACAAGCACACGCACGCAAACGCACATACACACGTACACAGATGCACGCACACACACTCACTCACACACACGAACACACCCTCAAACAAACACACATTCACGCACACACACAATCACAAACACACACACTCTCACAAACACACACACACTCTTACAAACACACACACACTCACACACACACTCACACACACTCACACACTCAACCCACACACACTCACACATACAAATAAAAACACTTTCGTAAATCCCTGATTCTTTAAGGCCCAGTGTTTGGCAAATGGATTTGGGGGTTAAATGCGTGCCTATGTACTATCATTGTACAACTACAAACACTAGTACTACAAGCAACTACTACTGTTGCTTTCTCTTTAGTTCCTATAATGGAATTCAGTATACAGTACAACCTCCTTAGTAAAAATACTACATCGCGGGTTCTTTTGTTGTCGGCATCCTCGTGCATTGAAAGAGTTTCTTTAGAAGTCCAGCTTTTATTGACATAGATCACGACCGTTTTCCTCATTGAAAGTTGGCTCCTCCTCCTTCCCCCCCTCCCCTCCCCTCCCTCTCCCTCCTCTTCCTCTCAACATCCCCTCCCCTTACACCTTTACTTTTCCTAAAGTTGCTCTGATCCCTAAATGTGAATGTGTTATCTCATTAAAGTTATTCTGAACCCAAGATTTTTGTTAGGCGATCCCAAAATTTTTCAGATCAGAATCAGAATCAGAATCTTTATTGTCCCCATGAAAACACATGGAAATTTTTAACATTTTTTAAATGACGCTGGTAAAGTAAAGTAAATGACGATTACTTTATTTTATTATTTATTATTTATTTTTGAAATTTTCATCCGAAGGAGTAGGAAACTGGAGTAAATCGTCTTTCCCAAGGACACAACACAATGCCCCGGCCTGGGCTCGAACTCGTGACCTTCAGATCCGCAAGCCAACGCTCTAACCACTCGGCCACCGCGCCTCTGGCAGCATCCGTACAATCGCTCCTTTCAGTTTCAGCCTTGTCATTAAGTTTTGAATCCCAGTTTCCTCATACACCCTTTGTGTTTTTCAAGCAGGCCACAACAACAATGTTTCTCTCCCTTTCCGATGATGCACTATAACTACACTAATATAACGACGCTATTCTAGAACCTACATCATGGTCAAGAAACGCTTCAGATCAAGCATCAACATTGGCAGGACACGCACTTTTCCAGGAGCAGACATTGGAAGTGACCACGATCTCGTGATGATGTCTTTCCGGCTCCATTTGAAGAGAGTAAATACAGCAAAGTGCACCAGGCTGAAGTTCGACCTGGACAAACTGCAAGACCCGGAGGTGGCAAAAATATTTCAGGCCACAATTGGAGGGAAATTTGCACCACTGCTTATTTTGGGGGCAGGCGAAGTAGATGTCAACACCATGACCAATACCTTCAACTCAGCTGTAACAGATGCCGCCACTGAGATCCTTGGCAAGCACCGACCAAAGAAGAAGCCGTGGATCACACCTGAACTTTTGGATCTGTGTGATAAACGAAGAGAGTTAAAAAAGAAAAAGAACACCTCACAGGGAGCTGATGTCTACCGAAAAATCAACAATGACATCCGAAAAGGCATGCGCACAGCAAAGGAGAACTGGATAGAAGATCAATGCCAGGAAATAGAGAACAATCTGAACAAGAACAACAGCAAGAAGGCCTACCAGACTGTGAAGCGGCTGACAAGTGTTAAACAGCCCAAAGTCTCCACTATCCAAAGCAAGTCTGGCATATGCCTTACAGAAGAACAAGAAGTCTTGGACAGATGGACAGAGTACTGCTCTGACCTTTACAACCATACACCAAATGGAGACCCATCAGTTCTAGCATGTCCCGAGAGCAGAGAAGAAGAAGAAATCCTCCCAATTCTCCGGGAAGAAGTTGAGGCAGCAGTGCAATCGCTGAAGAAAGGGAAGTCAGCGGGAGTGGACAACATACCAGGGGAACTGCTACAAGCAGGAGGAGAAGCGATGACTGATGCTCTCACCATTATCTGTAACAAGATCTGGCAGAGTGGGGAATGGCCTACACCATGGACCCAGTCGCTTGTCATCACTCTTCCCAAAAAAGGTAACCTTCAGGAGTGTGAAAATTACCGCACCATCAGCCTCATCAGCCATCCCAGCAAGGTCCTCCTGAAAATAATACTCAACAGGTTGAAACCACAAGCTGAACAAATCATAGCTGAAGAACAAGCAGGACTCATGGCAGGGCGAAGTACCACTGAACAGATTTTCAACCTCAGAATAATCTGTGAGAAATACCTACAGCACCAACAACATCTATATCATGTGTTCATAGACTTCAAGAAGGCATTTGACCGAGTCTGGCATGCAGCTCTATGGGCAACCATGAAAGTGTACAACATCAGCCCTAAAATTATAGAAGTCATCAAAAGCCTGTATGACAAGGCTACCAGTGCAGTCCTCCATAACAGCGTCATCGGGAACTGGTTCAGAACAACAATCGGTGTGCGTCAAGGATGCCTACTCTCTCCAACACTCTTCAACATCTTCCTAGAGCGCATCATGTCAGATGCTCTTGCAGATCACGAAGGCACAGTCAGCATAGGGGGCAGAGCAATCTCCAATCTTCGTTTTGCGGATGATGTTGATGGATTGGCTGGAGAGGAACAAGAACTTGAACAGCTTGTACAGAGGCTTGACACCACCTCCAGAGCTTATGGAATGGAAATAAGTGCAGAGAAGACCAAAATGATGACCAACAACACCAATGGCATCAACACGGACATCAAAGTACAAGGCCAATCCCTCAACACAGTGCACAGCTTCAAATATTTAGGAGCCATTGTGTCAGACAATGGGTCTCGACAGGAAGTCCTCTCCAGGATCGCACAAACAACTGCTGCCCTGACAAGGTTGAAGCCCATTTGGAAAGACAGAACCATCAGTCTACATTCCAAAGTAAGACTGCTGCGCTCTCTGGTCATCTCCATCTTCCTATATGCTTGCGAAGCATGGACCCTCACAGCAGATCTCCAACGAAGAATACAAAGCATGGAGATGAGGTGCTACAGAAGACTTCTGTGCATTTCCTATACCCAACACATCACCAACATTGAAGTCCGACAGACCATCACACAAGCCATTGGACAACACGATGACCTGCTCACAGTGGTGAAGAAACGGAAACTCCGATGGTATGGCCACGTCACCAGATCATCAGGCCTTGCAAAGACCATTCTGCAAGGCACAGTGCAAGGAGGTAGAAGAAGGGGGAGACCGAAAAAGAGGTGGGAGGACAACATTCGAGAATGGACTGGTTTGACACTGAGCGAAGCCATGAGGGCTGCTGAGGACAGAGAAAGATGGAGTATGCTGGTTAAGCGATCATCTGTGGTGCCCCTACGACCTTCGGGTTATGGGACAGGATAGGATAGGATAGGATAGGAGGTCTAGTATAATTAATTAATTAATTAATTAATTAATTAATAATAATAATAATAATAATAATAATAATAATAATAATAATAATAATAATAATAATAATAGCAACAATTCGGCTGTTGTTGTTGATGGTACTGGTGGCTGTAGTAAAATATTAGCAATAGTAGTAGTAGTAGAAGTAGTATACCAATTTGGCTGTTGATGTTGTTGGTGGTGGTGATGGTGGGGGTTGTAGTAAATTAGTAGTAGTAGTAGTAGTAGTAGTAGTAATGGTAGTAGTAATAATGGTAGTAGTAGTAATAGTAGTAGTGGTGATGGCGGTAATAGTGGTAGCAGCAGTATAAAAACTATCAGTATCGGTAGTGTGATCACAACATTTATCCACTTTATCATCTAATCTATGTTTTTAGTGTCACACTGTATCTGTGTGATTTTTGACATTGCGCGAGGTATGCAGAAAGTCTAGCATTGGTTTAAAACATAATGGAGTTATATATAGTTGTACCTTATATACATGCCGCCAATCTCGGTGAAACCTTCCGGCAACGGTCTGCCGATCGTAGTCGTTGTTGCTGCTGTTGTTGCAGTTGTTGTCGCTGTTGTTGCTGCCGCTGTTATTTTTGTTGGTATTGATGGTGGTGTTATTGATGGTGACGCTGACGGTGTCGGTATCATTGGTAGTATTGGTGTTTTGGTTGTAGGTATTGCTGGCGATGTTGCTTTAGTTGTCGGTGTTGTAGACATTGTTATTGATGTCGTTGTTGTTATTGGTGATGCCGTAGTTGTCGTCGATAACGGTGATGGTGTTGTAGTTGTATGTATTATTGTTGTTGTCGACAGTGTCGCTGTTTTCGTTGTTGTTGGTGGTGTTGTAGTTGTAGTGAGCGGTGTTGTTGCTGACGTCGTTGATGGTATTACTATAGTTGTAGGTGCTGTAATTGGTGTTGGCGTTGGTGATGCTGCTGTTGTTGCTGCTATAGATGCTGTCGTTGCTAGTGGCGTTGACCTTGCTGCTGTTGTTGCAGGATTTGTTGGTGATGACGTTGTTATTGACATCGTTGATGAAAGAGAGAGAGAGACAGAGAGACAGAGAGAGACAGTGAGAGAGGGTGTGAGAGAGGGTGAGAGAGAGAGAGAGAGAGAGAGAGAGAGAGAGAGAGAGAGAGAGAGAGAGAGAGAGAGAGAGAGAGAGAGAGAGAGAGACGGTGCTTAACTTGCGACACAGTAGCGAGTGCCGCCCTCCCTATTTATAAAACCAATGTCTGTGTGTTATTTACCGCTGCGCGATCGCGGATCCATTTCCTGTTTGCTATCGCGGATCCATTCTACTTTGTTAATGCCTCTGTGGTCATAGCCTATTGTCCATTTCCCCACCCCCTTCCCAACAATAAGCAAACAAAACTACAGCGAAAGTTGTTTCCACCAAGGGAGGCAAAAAATGTGTACAACATGAGTTGTTTTGCCTGAAGAATAGGGACTGGAGTTTATTGATAACATGTTGGATATAACCCTTACTTGATACTCTCCTTCGTGGGGGGAGGGAAGGATATGAAAGAGTTATCTCCCTTTCTCAATATGCAAACATGCAAACGCAAGATTGTTTGCGAATGAATTTTTGTGCGCAAGTATGGATGAAAAAGAAAGTGAACAGGTAACCTTCAGCTGTAAGATTGGTGACATGAGTGCAAAAGTATTTTGAATGGAAATAAAACAAAATTTGCGGTATTACGGAACGGCACGTTCTTGACATGGGTTGAATCGGAAGCGCGCGGAATGAGGCTATTGCAGTTTGTGGACATTTTGTTTATTTATTTATCTCAGAAACGGTTAAACGTTCGGTAAGGAAATGTCGGCTATAACGATTTCGCGGGTTTTGAGCGCACAGCAGGCCGATCCGCAGCGCCCAGCACCTGCCCAGATCAGCGTCCATACCGGACAAACTTTACAGTAGAGGCGAAGAAGGACTTCCGGCTAAGCAATTTATATATATAGATGTTGGTCGACTAGCTGGCAGCAGCCATGGGAACGAAACAAACTCCGCGCTTCTCTGCCATCCGCTGTGTCGCCTAGGATTGCGCTCAGTCGTCTGGGCGTCAGACTTTGCGCCCAAAGGCTGCAAGCGGGCACCTCGGGAACGGCTTCAGTTAGATCCTGTATCGGCCAGCGCCCTTTGCAGCTTTAGAGTTGAAATTGCGCTATATAAGAACGATCAAACGAAAAGAAAATAATCACTTAAAATAAATAAATAAATAAATAAATAAATAAATAAATAAATAAAATTCGTGAAATATATTTTGTAGTCAAAAATATTTATAAAAGCTACCGTTGCTGTCTCCGATCCTGTTTTTGTGTCTTCACTACACAACCTCACGTTGGAGGTTGTGGTTGGGATCAAACAGGTTGGGTGGTACGACAAACAAGCAAGGAATGATAGTTTACATTTAGAGGCCACATCGGTAGTAATGCAAAATCATGCAATTAGCTGTTCTGCATCTCTCTCTCTCTCTCTCTCTCTCTCTCTCTCTCTTACACACACACAAACACATTACACACACACTACACACACACTACAAACATCCACATACAAACACACACATATTTAAATAACTTTATTACCACCCAAACCGTTCACTTTAACAACGTTGCAATCCTAAGTACCGAGCAAGACATTTACTCTGCCGCCGTGATAGCCCAATGAGTAATGTTGCAGTCCAAACACAAACGTCTTGTGCACTAGCACTACACAGCCAATCACCAAAACTAGGCTTTTTGTTCGGAATGTGATTGTTTGATTGTTTATTTTATTTACTCTCCATTCACCGAAGTGATTTTAGACTAAGAAATAAAACGGGAAAAGGACATTTGCTACTTGGATGGGGAAAGGAGATAACATTTTAAACAAAAGTTCGGAATCCGGCATCGTTAAAACAAATACACAAAGGCACGTACTTGTGACATTTCTGGTCATAGCCCGCGCGCGCGCGCGCTCTCGCACACCTACACACACACGCATACAAACGCACACACACACACATACACAAGGGCTGAGAGAATAAAAAGATTAATTATGCTTGCTGTGTTAGTGTCAGTGAGAATGTTAAAGAATGTGCGCGCGCGTATGTTAATGGGTGTGTGTGTGGATGTGTGTGCGTGTGTGTGCTTGTCTTTGTGTGTCTATGTTGTGTGTGCGTGTGTCTATTTTGTGTATGTGTTGTGTGTGTGTCTTTGTTGTGTGTGTACGTCTATGTTGTGTGTGTAAGTGTGTAAGTGCGTATGTGTTTTAGGTGTGTATGTTCAGGAGTGATTGATAGGGAGAGAGGAATGAGAGAGAGAGACAGAGACAGAGACAGGAAGAGACATAAGGAAAGACGGAAAGACCGAGAAAGATAGACAGAAACAAAGAGACAAAAAGTTAGAGACAATTAGAGACAGCTAGAGATACAGATAAAGGGACAGCGACAGAAACATGGACAGAGAGACAGAGACGGCAGAGGCAGAGACAGAAACACAGACAAACAAATAGAGAGAGACAGACAGAGACAGAGGAACAGAAAGAGAGACAGAGACACAGAAACAGACAGAGACACAGAAAGAGAGACACATAAAGAGAGACAGAGACACATAAAGAGAGACAGAGACACAGAAAGAGAGCCAGAGAGAGACAGAGACAGAGAGAGACAGTGACACAGAAAGAGAGACAGAGAGAAACAGAGACTCAGAAAGATACAGAGAGAGACAGTGACTCAGACAGAGAGACAGAGACACAGAAAGAGACAGAGATAAACAGAGACACAGAAAGAGAGACGGAGATATAGCCAGAGACACAGAGACAGAGAGATACAGAGAGAGACAGAGACACAGAAAGAGAGGGAGACAGAGACCCAGAAAGAGAGCCAGAGATAGCCAGAGAGAGACACACACAGAAAGAGAGCGAGAGAGAGACAGAGACACAGAAAGAGAGCCAGAGAGAAACAGAGACACGGAAAGAGAGCCAGAAAGAAACAGAGACAGAGACACAGGAAGAGAGCCAGAAGGAGACGGAGGCACAGAAAAAGACGGAGAGAGATTGATTGATTGATTGATTTATTGTTGCTTTAGGTCCAGCGGACTCTTCCGAGCCAAATCAGGACCGGACAACCCCCGATCCGCATAAAAGATCTGTTGAAACAACCCCAGTGGGAAAATTGAATGCCCTCCACCGGCCAGTCACTTTACAATAAAGACATCCCACGCGAGGGACGGCTGAGGGTTGACCTCAACTACGCGAACTCCCCGATTACAAAAACAAAATAGAATACAAACATCATTATAAATCATCAACAAAAAACATACATATAAAATGCCTATAGTGCGAAATAGTACATTCATAGGAAGCCCTAGTGACCACCCGGCAGAAAGCGTCCAACACCCCCAAGCTGATCCAACAGACCTCATACACAAACAAGGAGTCTTGTCCAGGAAGAGTTTTCAAGAAAAAAGGTAGGTCATTGATCTAGCGAAGAAGAAGATAGTATAGCAGAGTGGTAGGACAGATCGGGAATGGGAAAGAGCAAATGAGGAAGACAGCGACAGTGGGAATTTAAAGCACTAAATTTCCAGAAAGTGGGGATACTATTTATACTAAAACCCCCGGCACTCCAACGGGGGGAACTGTTGCCGCAGTTAATGTGTCATGCCTACAAAGGCAAGACAGGTTTTCAACTGGGGCTTTCACTGTACCCTTTATAGGTTAGAACAATCTACAGTGGCAAGATTGCTCATGACCCCAAGGGGTACGGAGAGAGATAGAGACACAGAAAGATACAGAGACACAGAAAGATACACAGACACAGAAAGAGAGCCAGAGAGAGACAGAGACACAGAAAGAGAGCCAGAGAGAGACAGAGACAGATAGACTATCAAAGAGAGAGTGAGAGAGAAAGGGGTGGAGAAAGAAGGGGTGGGAGGGTGGGAGGAGAGAGAGAGAATGCGTCTAAGTATTTGTGTATTTGTATTTTGTGTCTACAGAAAGGCATTATGCATTAATATTTATCAAGCGCGGTCGTAAGCTGGGCCGGATAATAGCATTACAGCTTTCCTCTCCAGACGTTTTTGGAATTAATTTACTTTCACTGAATTAACACCGCTGGAAAGGGACACAGACAGACAGACAGACAGACAGATAGAGTCAGAGACAGGGACTGATACATATACACTGACACATACACATGCACACGCACACACACCGACAAGTGGAAACACATTAAATGGCATTTAGAGATAGAGAGAGAGACACACACATACACAGAGACAAAGACAGACGATCTGAGAGACAAAGAGACAGAGTGACAGACATACAGAGACAAAGAGAGACAGAGAAGGTTGGGGAAGGGTGACCTAATGTTAGAGCTTTGGCTTGCGGATCTGAAGGTCCCGGTGTGACATCCTCACAGTTCCTAGTATCTTAGCTGGGCTGTGAGCGAATGGGAGCATTCTGATTGGTCGACGCGTTACAAAATTCGACGCATGCGCACAGTGCTATCATAGTCTTCGTAAGGGTTAGGGTTTGGGTTAGAGTTAAGAGTTTAGGGTTTGGGTTAGGGTTAGGGTTGTGACGCCTAAGAACTTCGTGAAAAAGCCGGCCCGACATGACCTGGCGCATGCGCAAATGCGCTCGGATAAACTAGGAGACCCGGAACTTGAAGGATGTGACACCGGGTTCGAGCCCAGGCCGGGGCATTGTGTTGTGTCCTTGGAAAAGACACTTTATTCCCGTTTCCTACTCCTTCGGATGAGATTATAAACCGAGGTCTAGTCTGTGTCGCATACATTCCATCATAACGGACTTTAAAAGATCCTGACGCTCATGTCCTAGACGGGTGAGTGCCGGTGATAAGAACATACCCAGCATGCACTTGGTTCTTCTCCCCCATCCCTGGCTGCCCAGGATTGTGCTCAGTCGCCTGGAGCGTTAGTACAGTGCGCTCAAAGGCTGCAAGTTGGCGCCACGGGCGGCTTGAGTTAGATCCTGTATCGGCCAGCGCCTTGAGCAGCTCTTGAGCTGGAAAAGCGCTATATAAGAACGATTAAATAATAAATAATAATAATAATATTATAAGCCTATTATATTATATATTATATTATATTTTCGAACCTAATGATTTCATTAATTGAGTTGCGTATTATCGTCATAAAACAAAGTAATGCCGTTCAAGTTAAGCTTTTCCATTTTTAAATGATTTTTTTTTTTAAATTTTAACAACTTTATTATTACCGAGGTGAAATTCGGGCACTTTCATTTTCGAAAGTACAGCAGCCCCAAGTGAAGCTCTTTACCCAAGGTGCATGCTGGGTGTGTTCTTGTCACTGGCACTCACCCGTCTAGGACATGAGCGTCAGGATCTTTAAAGTCCGTTATAATGGAATGTATGCGACACAGACTAGACCTCGGTTTATACTCTCATCCGAAGGAGTAGGAAACGGCAATACAAATCCATCAACGAAGTGCGTTATTCACCACAGTCTTTTATAACATCACAATTTGTAACCCCCGCTTCACATAAAGGGCTTTAATACTGCTAGAATTACATTATCACAATTTTCTTTTTTTTCTTTTCCAATCTCCTCATTCGATTCCAATTTCTCTTTGACTTTAAAATGCACAACTCCTGTAACACAAACGCCATAAACAACGTGCATGTTTCTGATGTGTGAGTGTGTGTGGGTGTGTGTGTGTGTAGGTGCGTGTGTGTGTGTGTGTAGGTGTGAGTATGTTCGTCTTCTCACTCAACGCAAACGCATCTCCCAATCAACTCACCCTTTTTTTTTAAACATATCTCTCCCTACCTCACCCTCAGCCTGGTTCCTTGCTCCGACCAATCCAGCTCTCGTCTTTTTCCTCCCTCTCCTCCTCAGTGCCCTACCTCATCCCTTTTTGTGGAACAATCTGTGTCTTGTAGTACAAGAAGACAAACGCTTTCCTCTCTTTCAATTTGCAAAGCAGCGGCGGGGTAGAGGGACAACTGGATTGGATCACAGCAGAACAAACACTGGTCGTCAATCCATGCGGAGGATCTCGACCTTCATTGGGCAGAACGGACAACGGAACGACTGCGAAACGAAATTTGAAGCAACGGAATGCATTTGGCACTTGAAACGGCAACACAACTACATTTCAAACGGCAACATGCAGAACTACACTTGAACCGGCATTCACAGAGCCGCATTCTAATCATTTGAAGTGACAGAGGAACGACACTTGAAGCGGTAATTTAAAAAAAAAACGCCTACACTTAAAACGGCAAAACAACGCCATTTTAGACGGCAACAGAACGAATATGACACTTGAAACGGCAACAGAGCGGCATTTTAAACTGTCACAGAACGCATTTGCCTTTTGAAACGGCAACAGGATGATTTAACACTTGAAACGGCAACAGGATGCATTTAACACTTGGAACGACAACAGAGCTGTATTTTAATCCAGATATGCGGAAAGGCAACGAAACGGCAACGACGCGCGATTTAATTTTAACACGCGTCTTTCTCTATGGAATTTTTGTCAATTGGGGTGAGAGAGAGAGTGAGAGAGTGAGAGAGAGAGAGAGATAGTGAGAGAGAGAGGGTTGGAGAGAGATGGGAACAGAAAGAAAGAGAGAGAGAATACAGCCAGAGATGTGAAGAGAAAGAGAGAGATAAAGAGAGACACAGACAGACATTCCGAGCGATATATGTTCAATTAAACATACACACGTGCTAACTTTATTTTGCAAGTCATATCTAAGACTCCGTCCTTTCTGTCTGTCGTCTGTCTCTCTATATAGAGACAGAGGCAAAGAGAAACAGAGAGAGAGACACACAGACAAAGAGAGAGAGAGAGACAGAGAGACAGACAGAGATCGGAGTCTTCGCGGTGCCTTGCCTATCCTATCCTATCCTATCCTATCCTATCCTATCCTATCCTATCCCGTAACTCAAATGTCGTTGGGGTACCACAAATGATCGTGTAACCAGCGTACTCCATCTTTCTCTTTTATCAGCAACCCTCAGGGTTTCGTTCAGTGTCAAACCAATCCATTCTCGAATGTTGTCCTCCCACCTCTTTTTCTGTCTGTCTCTTCTTCTGCCTCCTTGCATCGTACCTTGAGGATGGGTTTTTGCAAGGCATGATGTTCTGGTGACATGGCATACCATCGGAGTTTCCATTTCTTCACCACTTTCAGCATGTCATCGTGTTGTCCAATGGCTTGTGTGATGGTCGGTCGGACTTCGTTGTTGGTGAGGTGTTGGGTATAGGAAATGCCCAAGAAGTCTTCTATAGCACATCATCTCCATGCTTTGCATTCTTCGTTGTAGATCTGCCGTGAGGGTCCATGTTTCGCAAGCATATAGGAAGATGGAGATGACAAAGGAGCGCAGCAGCCTTACCTTAGAATGTAGACTGATAGTCCCGACTTTCCAAATGGGTAAAGTGTAAGGGCTGTGCCTTGCGGATGCTAACAAACTGTTTCTTGATGCATTGCGCTTTATTTTTGTATTTGGACAGAGCGACTCTGAAAACTCTCGGATAGAGCCGAGCGGAAATGGGCTTTCCTGAGCTGAACGGAACTGAACTTACTGTTTTAAAGCCGGGCCCTACTTCAACCGTTGAGTTTGAAACTTACGCTAAACCTGTCTCATGTTCTAGAGAGCTGGGGGATAGCAGATTTATAAATAGAGGGGGTTCTCTTGACGCCTCTGATACTCCGAAGCTATCACATGTGCATACAGACGTACCGGCAAATATTTGCCATCGTCTTCCCATCATTTATTTTTGTGACCTTGACCCGCCTTCCCCTCTCCCTCTGCCCAATTTGGAAAACAGCAAAGAAATAATTGCTGTTTGTGGCGCTAACGAAATTGCTAAACGTAGGCCTAACTTTTGGTTCCTCACCGTTTTCTTTCACAGGTATCGTCTGCGTTTTCTTCACAGCATAATTATGGGAGAGCGGGAGACAAAGATTTAATTTAATAATCAAAATATTGAAACATTTACAACGCCTCTTGTTTGGTTCTTTGTTTTTATCTCCACTTTTACTCTCTAGCCTTTTAGCTTCCTATCCCACCCTATTCTATCCTATCCTATCCTATCCCGTAACTCGAAGGTCGTTGGGGCACCACAGATGATCATTTAACGTACTCCATCTTTCTCTGTCCTCAGCAACCCTCATGGATTCGCTCAGTGTCAAGCCAGTCCATTCTCGAATGTTGTCCTCCCACCTCTTTTTCTGTCTCCCTCTTCTTCTGCCTCCTTGCACCGTGCCTTGCATGATGGTCCTTCAGTTTATGATTCTATATACACCGAAGACAAACCGAAATATAGCTTGTGCACGGACGCATTCCATCGCACGGACTATATATAAAGATCCTGACGCTCATGTCCTAAGCGGGCGAGTGTCGGCTACACAGATACACCTAGCAAAGCACTAGGTCCCTTCTCCCAATCCCCGGTCTGCCAGGATTGCGCTCAGTGGTCTAGGCGCCAGACTATGCGCCCATCGACTGCAAGTTGGCTCCTAGAGCGGCTTGAGTTAGATCCTGTATCGACCAGCGCCTTGAGCAGCTGTTGAGCTGGAAAATGCCCCATGTTAAAAACGATTAAATAAATGCTAAATTATGATTATAGTCCATTATTGAAGACGTCGGGGCGTCATTAAAGCATAGCCCTATCTATCTTTTCCTCAACGTTTTCTTGCAGTTTTCGTATTCGTTATTTTCACACCATGTCAGGTCATCCGCAAAGCCTGTCTAACAAGCAACTTTCAGCTCCGTAGAACAGGCCTTGTCCGCAAGCATCTGACCACAGACGCTACAGCCAAACTCATTTCCTCTCTTGTTCTGTCACGCTTAGGCTACTTAACTCTCGTCTGGCTGGACTTCCTTCCTCTTCTGTTCATCTGCTCTAACGTGTTCAGAACTCGAGTGGTTCTCAAAAAGAAAAAAATCTGATCATATCACACCACTCCTATATTCTCTCCACTGGCTTTCTGTATCTCAGAGGATTACCTACAAAATCTTTACTTTCTGTTACAAGTGCGTCCATGGATAATCCCCTTCCTACCTTACCCAGAACATTCACTTCTACAAGCATCTAGAAATCTTCGTTCTTCCTCTGACACCCTCATGTTACAAATACCCCGCTACAAACTCTCCACTGCAGGCTGTCGATCCTTCTCAGTGCTTGGTCCTTTAACTTGGACCACTCTCTCTCTCTCTCTCTCTCTCTCTCTCTCTCTCTCTCTCTCTCTCTCTCTCTCTCTCTCCCTCTCTCTCTCTCTTTCTCCGCAGCTCTCCGAATACAGCCACTTTCAAGTCCAACTTAAAAACTCATCATATATGTCTGATCTCGTATCATCATTCCTTCTTTTCAGATTCTGACCACCGCCATCACACCGCACGCCCACATCCCCCTCGCTTCTTAGCTGCTCTCCTCCTCACCATTCATCCCTCATATTTTATAGTTTACTGGTAAATATTCTTTGTCATGTTTTTATTATGTCTTTGAATAGTTTATTAGTGTCTTGTTTTTGTTTCACTTCTTTTCGTATGTGTTTTGATGTTACCGTTAAGTTTAAATTCTTGAGAACTGCGCTTTGATCTGACGAAATTTAGGAAAAAGCTCTATATTAATACTCTGATGATGATGATGATGATGATGATGATGATGATGATGATGATAATAATAATAATAATAATAATAATAATAATAATAATAATAATAATAATAATAATAATAATTATTTTTATTATTATTATTATTATTATTATTATTATTATTATTATTGTTATTATTATTATTATTATTATTATTATTATTATTATTATTATTATTATTATTATAAACCTCTTAGCGTCACTTTTCTGAAACGTCATCCTCCCAAAGTGTCAACGTCTCCATGAGTCACTGTGCCGTAAGTCAGAGAGTATTCCCAAAAATAGGGGAAATCTTCGCGATGCCAGCGAATGTTAAATGTCTGTTTCTTCATACCTTGCGCTAAGCTAGGTCTTCCTTCATCCGTTGTGGGTTGAAACCTTTCGCTAAACCTGCAAAATTCTCTTGAGAGCTTGGGGCTGGCACAATTGTGAAAGTCGGGCAAAATATCCTTCGGGGCCTATATATATTTCAACCTTTTTATCCCGTCCATCCATCCGTTGTGCTTAACCTATCTCCTCCTCCTCTCTGTGCTAAACCTCAGTGTTTGGCGGCCTTGGGAATGCTAAACCTCTGTTAAATAGCAACTGCCTGTTGCTTCATCCGTTGTGCATCAGTGTTGGTTTTGCTAAACCTGGCTCATTTTCTTGAGAGCTATGACCTGGTACGATTCGAGAGGTCGGCTTGTTCAATAAGGAGGGAGTCGTTGGGCCGAGCCCTCACACTTACTCCAGCCAACTACAGTTCATCATCGATGACCGTGAGTGAGCCTCAACCTGGTCCTATGGTGCCAGTGGAGAAGCCGAAAATGAGAAATCACTTTACAAGTCCACTTGTGGTTTGCGGAACTCTGTAGAGAAAAACCGATACAACAAAGAAGACAACAATGACGACGACGAAGACGGCGATGAGGAGGAGGAGGAAAAGAATAGCTGAGGAGAAACTTGAAGAAGACGATGATGACAATAATGAAGAGGATAGCTGCTAGTTAGTGGAGGAGGAGTACAAGAAATGGATGCTAGTGATAATATAGACGAAGAAATAAAAGAAGAGAAAGAGATGACGAAGATGATATTTTCTCAGCCACAAAATTCCCTGTTTAATTTGATCGTTCGAAGAAGAAGCAAAAAAAAGACGAAGTCGAAGAAGAAGACGAAGACGAAGAAGAAGAAGAAGAAGAAGAAGAAGAAGAAGAAGAAGAAGAAGAAGAAGTAGAAGAAGAAGAAGAAGAAGAAGAAGAAGAGGTTGGAGTAGGAGGAGTATTATAATAATTATACCGCAGCAATTATAAAACTTACAATTATTGTAAAGGGAAGGTGATGGGTGTTGCACTCGATATTGGTTTTGTTTGAGTAGTTGATTCAGCCCCGATGCTTGAATCCTGATAGCTGTAACTCAGGTTCGTTTATCCACGCAACCTATTCACTCAGCAACAAGACAGGAGTCGTCGAATGAAGTTTTCCAGCTTTATTCAGCGAACATCAACAACTGCATACAATCGCTTTTTCCACTTTTTACAACTTTTCTTTTTCATAAAAGAACTTCTCAGCTGTTACTACATTTATCGGTAAGCTTCGATCGATAGCAAACAACAACTCTAGAAAATTCTCAAATAATATTGACCAACTAAAATTATCAACGTTATACAAAGCTTCTTCTAACAACAACGCAAAATCAAATCAAAGGTAAATACACTATATTATTGCATGCTTTGCAAAATAAAACGATCAGATCTATCGCGCGCGTCCCACACGCACCATCGCGCGCGTCTTAACGTAACAATGGGGTATTGATAAAGCGGATTATTTGTCAAGGAAATGAGAGAGATGACCGAAGACCTATCCTGTCCTCTCCTGTCCGGTAACTCGAAAGTCTTTGGGACACCACAGATGATCTATTAACCAGCGTATTCCATCTTTCTCTGTCCTCAGCAACCCTCATGGCTTCACTCAGTTTCAAGCCAGTCCGTTCTTCAATGTTTTCCTCCCACCTCTTTTTCTGTTTCTCTCTTCTTCTGCCTCCTTGCACCGTGCCTTTCAGGTTGGTCTTCGCAAGGCCTAATGCTCTGGTGATGTGGCCATACCTTTGGAGTTTCCGTTTCTTCACCACTGTGAGCATGTCATGATGTTGTCCAATGGCTTGTGTGGTGGTCTTTCTGACTTCGCCGTTGGTGATGAGCTGGGTATAGGAAATGCTCAGAAGTCTTCGGTTGCACCTCATCTCTTTTCAGCGTACATAAAGACCTGGCGGGGCCCAGTCCTCTCCAGGCTGTTGGCCACAGCCAAAATTCACGAGTACAGTGTGGCTCGCCTTGGCCCTGATCACGCGGTCGTTCGACCTAAAGTAACGTGGGGTTCTTCCGCCCTGGCCGATGACTTCTATGTAGAAGACTTTCCGGGCTGCCATCACTCTGTTAGTCGCCTCTTACGACACACCGGGAAACGTGTGACCGAAGACAGCGCACTCCAAAATACCAACTGCCATTGGACAGATTAAATTAGGGTGTAGTTGTCGTTCTTCGTAAAAGGAAGAATGGGCATCATTCACGTCATTTTCTATCGTGCCATCTTCATCAAACCACGATGCGTTTTTTTGGCTCGATATTCTTTTGGCGTAGAGTTCCTCTATCACCTCAGCACCATTAGATTACATTAAGCGAAAATGCTTTTCATATTTATTTGTGCACCTTTATTTATGACTTTTTAAAATTTCTTTCCTATTTATTTTATTTCATGTCAGTTCATTTTGTTTTACTTTTCATTATATTTTATATTTTATGTTATTCATTTTAAGGGATTTTAATTTAAATTTTTTTAAACGTCATTTTATATGTTATTTTAATTTATTCCATGGTATTTTGTTTTAATGTATTTTATTTTAATTTTATTTTATTACATTTTTATTTCATTTTATTTTGCTTTTCTGTTTTTATCTAATATCACCTAGTGTGAACAGACACAAAACTTAAATTACTGAACTTTTCTTGTTTTAATTCTTTAATTGAAGCACTTTAATTTATTTATTCTCTTATTGCCACAATCCTTTCCAACAAATCCAATCCACTAGAACTTCGGCGTGTGTATGGGTTGGGACTTTTTTTTTTCTCCTCTCATTTTTTTTCTTCTCTCAGTTCTGGAGATGAATACCGGATAGATGGACGGATGGAAGGAGCTGAGGGCTTGTCGGGCAAAGCAAATTATAGAAATGCTGTTTGTATATAATGATCGAAATAATGGAAACTTGTTCAATGCTCAAATATATAATTAAATGACTTCTTCTCGGGCTTTAAAAAATGCTTTGAGATAAATAACTTCAGAAATACTATATCGGAAGTGGTGGCATTAATTTACATTCAGCAGATTAACTTATATCGTAAGAGGTTCCAACAAAAACAAATTTCGTTCGATTGGAGACAAAACAAAACGGATATTTTTAAAACCGTTTCTCATAAATATTTATTTGAAGAAAGAGATGAAACTTCTGATAAAAGTAGCTCATACATTTAAAATAAATATTGTATCGCATGCGTAATTAGATTTTTTAAAAATTGATCCTTAAAAACAGTGATTTCTCTCTCTTTCAATTGCAAGAAAAAGTGGAAAAGTCAAGGGAAATGATATACATTTTTTAAAATAAATCAAACGTCTTATCTGGCTTTTTAAAAAAAATCTCCTTTAAAGCAAATTTGCCTTTACAAAGTAACTCACGAATACAAGCCCATTCCCCATATCAAGCAATGTTGCCGAAATATATATAAAAGTAATAAACAACTTTTCTCAGTGCAAATCCTTAGGGCGAATCAAATATCTTTATTTCTTACGTCTTACGTCATACAAATTAAATAGGATATTTCGAAAGAAAGACAGACAGATAGATTTAGACTTTGTGAAAGTGAAGGGGTGGGGGAAGGGGGGGGGGGCAAAGAGGATGGGGAGTGGGGGCGGGGTTGGGAATTGGATTATGGATTGTATGCTTAATCCACGTAAAGAAACATTTGGGCTATACGTAACCTTCTCAACGGACGAAAGAGGCTGCAGCCTCAAGAACAGCAGCGCTAAGACAAAGGAAATTAGGATCTAAGGTGCAGATTGGTGCATCTTGCACTCACCCGTCTAGGACATGAGCGTCAGGATCTTTAAAGTCCATGCGATGGAATGCAATACGTACACAAACTATAGACCCCGGTTTATGCTCGAAGAGTAAGGATCGAGCGCTACGGTGCCTGAGCATCAGGACCATGCATTAACAGTGGTACACAAGGTTGTCACTGTAGGTGATAGGAACTCCTCCCTGCCTGCATGCGTAGCCGACATTCTGTTGACTTAATGGACATCATCATAATTGTCCACATGGCTATCGCCGACAAACGTTGTTCATGTACATCAGAAAAAAAATCCAATCTAAATATTTTTATTTGTTTTCGAAGGAGAGGGGAAAGGAAGCGGTTATTTTGGCACTGCAAAATGATGCTTCATTAAAATAAGAATTTTTTTTTAAATTCACCCTCTGGGTTGTGAGTGTAAGCAAAGACTAGTGTGATATAATGCTGCCAGATAAGTAACTCCGGAAATATATACTTCGATATATAAATAACAAAATGTTATTAAGATATGGCATAGAGATAAGAAACTCTGGCAGAAATAACCTTATATTTATCTAGATAGCCATCTCGGTTACGGCGATCTCGTTGTGCCCCAACTAAGTGCAAGAGGAATCATCAAAAGGATGAAGAACAGAAGGAAGGAGAAGAGTGCCTCGCTGCATGGGGAGGAGGAGGAGGAGGAGGAGGAGAAGGAGGAGGAGACACATAACTCCGTTATATAGGCCTGTCGTTATTGTACAGCGCAACTGACTCTCCTCTGTGATCTCTTTTGTGGTCTTCATAATGATACAGTGAGGGAAATATTATGCTAAACCGCAACACCCAACCCTTTTGTAGTCTCATCGCAGATCTCAATATGATCTGGAATGGGGGCTTGCACGTTGGGTTTGGTGGGGGTTAGGGGTTAGGGGTGGGGTGGAGTGGGAGTAATGATTGTGTGAATCTGTTCATGAGGGAGTGGTGAAAGGGGGAGGAGTGTGAGGGGGTAGAAGGAACTGTTGGGTCACATGTACGTGAAAAGACATTAACATAAAAGATTGAACAGGCCTGCATTGAATTGGATAGGTGAGGAGATAAGAAAGAGGAGGGGGGGGTGAGATGGAGGAGTTGAAGATTATCCTCTGGAATGGTATTGAATTAACTTGAATGAGACTGGACTGAACTCAACTGAACTGAATAGCTTGGAATGGAATTCGGAATGTCTGTGCTGGGTCATTTAAAGATCTTGAATTACATTCAATTACATTACATTACATTATTATTGCTTTAGGTCCAGCGGACTCTTCCGAGCCAAATCAGGACCGGACAACACCCGATCCGCATAAAAGATCTGCTGAAACAACCCTAGTGGTAAAACCGAAAGCTCTCCACCAGCCAGTCACTTTACAATAAAGACATCCCACGCAGGGGACGGCTGAGGCTTCACCCCAACTTATCGAACCCCCGTTTACAAAAACAAAATAGAATACAAACATCATTATAAATTATCAACAGAACACATACATATAAAATGCCTACATTGCTAAATAATAACATCATAGGAAACCCTAGTGACCACCTGGCAGAAAGCGTCTAATATTCCCAAGCTGATCCAACAGACCTCATACACAAACAAGGAGTCTTATCCCGGAAGAGTTTTCAAGAAAAAAGGTAGGAGACTGGTCTAGCGAAGAAGACGATAGTATAGCAGATTGATAGAAAAGAGCAGGAATGAGAAAGAGCAAATGAGAAAGACAGCGACAGTGGGAATTTAAAGCACTAAATTTCCAGAAAGTGGGGATACTATTTATACTGAAACCCCCGGCACCCCAACGGGGGTATTACATTCAATGGAATGAGGTTGAATTGAATTGGATTGAATTGAACTGACCTGAACTGAAATGATCTGAACTGGGAATTGCTGGGCTGGGGCACCGGGCGAATTCTCCTGTGGAACATTAACACGTGTGTGCCGCACTAGGGAATAAAAGTAATTGACGACTTGGGCGTTGAAGCGCGCCAAGACAAAACAGCTTCCATTCAATCTTTCCTGCCTGCACAACTACACAACTAAACAACCTTGTGCTGCCGCCATCTTCCAACCACAGCGGAGAGCACAAGGAAGAAGAAGAAGAAGAAGAAGAAGAAGAAGAAGAAGAAGAAGAAGAAGAAGAAGAAGAAGAAGAAGAAGAAAGAGAAGATGAAGAAGAAGAAGAAGAAGAAGAAGAAGAAGAAGAAGAAGAAGAAGAAGAAGAAAGAGAAGATGAAAAAGAAGAAGGAGAAGGAGAAGAAGAAGAAGAAGAAGAAGAAGAAGAAGAAGAAGAAGAAGAAGAAGAAGAAGAACAACAACAACAACAACAACAACAACAACAACAACAACAACAAGAATAACAAGAATAAGAACATAGCGGAGCGCACAAGGAGGAAGAAGAAGAAGAAGAAGAAGGATAAGAAGAAGAAGAAGATGATGATGATAAAGAGGATGATGATGATGATGATGATGATGATGATGATGATGATGATGATGATGATGAAGAAGAAGAAGAAGAAGAAGTCTTTGCCTGATCAGCACTGTAGAAGGACGCACGTTGTAAATTCTCTCTTAGAAAGACTAAAGCAGGTGACGGGTGAAAATCATTCAACGCAGTATAGCCCGGCGCCTGACGTTGTCAAGAAGACGAGCAGGCATCTTGGTCCACAGCAGGGAAGAACTCCTACAGAGAGGCAACCCTGACACGGGGCCTGCAACCTTGAGCAGCGAGAGCATTGGGCTCCACTAGCTCAATAGTTAACTACCAAGAAGAAGAGACAACAACACCGCACATCGCCGATAAAAGCTAAGTCCTCCGAAACCTTGCACACACACTGATCTGCGATAGTCTACTCGTCCAGAGAAAACGAATAATAGGACAGAAAGAACGCATAACCCAATGATGAGACAGTAACAAATATTGAGAACAGTAGCTGCATAGACCCATCAAGGAGCGAACTACTCGAAGTGAAATTTGACATTTAAGTTAATGTAGAGATTAGAAGACTTTGTATAGAGTAGAGGAAATAAATGTGTGATATTTACTGTTAACAAGTGGCTGGACTACCTATGTTTCATAGTCGTGCGAGAGCTGGTGTGGCAGTGAATCTTTACCATTTTCTCCCTATCTCTATAACCCTATCCGTACACAGACCGAGCTAAACTTATAAATGTATTTAGAGTAGTTATAGGGTGATTACACTAGCCGATCTCCGCCGACGATGGACGAGTGGGAAATAGCCTTCCATTGTGCAGAGCCCAGCAACAATAGACCCACCGTGACAAACAAGAAGAAGAACAACAAGAAGAACAACAAGAAGAACAACAAGAAGAAGAATACTAACAAGAACAGCAGCAACAACAACAACAATTAGAAAATATAAAAGAAGAACCGAAAACAAATGTCAAAATTTGACCATTTGCGAACAAGCGAAAAGACGAGAAGGAGAAGAAGAAGAAGAAGAAGAAGAAGAAGAAGAAGAAGAAGAAGAAGAAGAAGAAGAAGAAGAAGAAAGAGAAGAAATAGAAGTAGAAGGAGGAGGAGAAGAAGAAGAAGAAGAGCAAAAACAAGAAGAACAAGAAGAAGAACAATAATAAGAAGAAGATGATTGGATGGAATAAGAGGAATACAAAAACAATGTGAAAGTGAAACAATTGTAAACAGCTTTTGAAAGGAACCAGCAGACCTAAACATGCAGGAGAAAAAAACAAAGAAAGGTTAGCAGGAGGAGGAATAAAAACAGAAACAAGAAGAAGAGGGAGGAGGGAGAAGAAGAACGATGGAGGCGGCTAAGGGTGGTCGGAAGGAGGGAGGGGGTGGGGGGTGAGCAAGGGACTTAGTTTACGCTGGACGTATGCTTTTGTGTACCTGGCACCAACCCCTCTATGACATGAGCATCTGGATCTTTACAGTTCGTCCGCGCAATGTATGCGTGCTCTGAAGACTGGACCTCGCTTTATATTCCCATCCGAAGGAGGAATCTTCCCTATCAACGTAGAACTAATAGGATAAATAGCCCCCGTTATACCATGTCTGCTCGGAGCTATGTAGAACATTTTGTTACTATCAGTGCTACTCAGCTGGATGCATAAAGATGTCTTTATTGCCAAGGAACGCCGTCGTTTTGAAGATGCCTTTTGTACCCGTTTGCCGATCATATTCATAATTACATGTAGTATTAAAGTACCTTTATATTAGTAGTCCAATATAATCTTAGTCAGAGGTCTCATAACTTATAATAATTATATAATGTAATGATTGAATAAATTATAACTACATATTAGACGCCTGAACACAATCCTGGATTGTCCCACCGCCGTAGCTCCAATGGTAGAGCGTTCCCCTTCCACACCGATGACCCAGGTTCGAATCCCGAGGTAGGCAAAATAAAAGTGTCAATTTTTCACTGTCCATCTTAGCAGTATGAGTGCTCTGGTGGTTCAGTGTTGATTTAGGTCCCCACCCCTTGTTACCAGGAATGGTTATCCCCGTCTGCCCTATCGCCGATGGTGGGTGTAGACGTTAAACCTCAATGCTCACAAAGCTGGACCACCGGGCGTGGGAAAAGGGACCTCGTTCGTGCCGGGTATATTTATGTAGACGGCACTTAGACGTCTGTGGGGTGTCGGATAGCGCAGTGGTTGGAGCTCTCGCTACTGTGTCGCAAGTTAAGCACCGTCCAGTGCGGTTAGCACTTGGATAGGTGACCGCAAAACGTGAAGCGACAAATAACAACGCCTCCAGTTGACTCCACTGTGACTGAGTACCTACTCTCTTAAGGGTGGGGAAGGTAAAGCAGCGAGGGAGAGAGATGGGCATCACCCTCATTACGCTGGCCCAAGATAAGTGTGATCTCCAACATCACGCTCCCCTACGGCCACAAGGCTATGGGACTACCTTTACTTTTACCTTTTACTTAGACGTCTGTGACATGAGAGCTAATGCTAGATCTCTGTTTATACTCTCATCGGTAAAAGTAAGGGTTCAGTGTATCCGTGATTTTATTTTTGAATTTTTTTTTAATAATCCAGGCAGTCAACGAACAGTCTTTGAACAGGCTGCAAGGTTATCGCTAGACATTAGAGTACGCAACTTCGTCAACTATATCCATGGTTTTTATACAGTTAATTTATTTCAACTTTCAAAACTTACAGTCTTGTCCTTTGTGTGGCAGGTACACCAATACACAAACCACCCAGCAAGCGCCAGGTCAGTTAAAGCTTGAGAATAAACTTGAAATAAACTTTACCACGGTCGGCTCGTTTCTATCGCTTGCCAATTACGGTGGTGGACAACTTTCCACATGTCCGTTTATTATGAGGCTTATATAAGAATATAATATTTATACCTCTTTTATTTTATTTTTTATTATGAACTCAAAATCTTCGTCACCGAAACGTTTGTGACGTTGTGATGTCACCAGCATGTGGTTAAATTCAGTCTAACTTTCAGAAGTTTACTGGGGGGCCGGGTAGCTCAGTTGGTAAGAGCGTCTTGCTAGTAACCGAAAGGTCGCTGGTTCGAATCCCGGATTGGTCAACGTGTGACCATATTATTTTCCCCTTTACCAACAACTGGTCCGCTGGTGTCAGTATAAATCGGTCCAGTAGTCACCTATATGCGAAAGTGTCGTGTGACTATAATCTACATACAAACAAACAGAAGTTTACTCCAACGCTTGACAAAATGGCGCCTCTTTGAAGTTCAGATATGTCTGTTAGTGTTGAAATTCGAACGCATAACGAAGGGGTTTCACTTCTCCCCTTGCCCCCCCCCCTCCTTCGCCCTTTCCCCCCCACCCCCCACCATCCTCCACCACCCATTCTTGTAACTAACCAATCTGTAACTATCGTCGTCACCAAAAGCTTCCGAACATATTGATGTAACCAGCTTTTAGTTAATTCAGTCAAACTGACAGAAGACAGGGTATCGCCATCATTTTATTAAAGTGGCGTCATCTACTGGCGATCAAAGCAACAAGATGGCGTCGGCAGATATGTACCGGCGACGCCGCGTGGATACCTGGTACAGCGCGCCAGTGAAAGTACTTACGCATGGGAAGTCATCACTAATTATTTCTCTCTCTGTGTGGGTGTGTGCTCTTGCTTCTTTTTGTCTGTCTCTCACTTGCGAGAAGGATTCGCAGATTGGCAAATTAAACGCTACGTTGTAAGGATCGCAATTCATTGTGTCAAATGCAAAGGCAAAGGCAGTTGTACTGTGTATTTACTTTTTACGTTATCAGCAATGTTAAATAAGGAGACTTTCCAACCATCATCGTCGACACCAAAAAAAAACCAACACAAAAAACCAACAACAGATTACAACCCCTCTTTCCCTCCCGCTCAATCCCATTCCCTATATCACAAAAAAAAGCGTGTGGAATATAGGCTTGTGATAATGTAGATTTTGGGGAATAAAGTCTTGGTAAAAACATGGGCTTAATGGAACATTGCCATACCAAACTTACTTCCCCACCTCCAATCTCAACTCTTACAAAGTTTTTTTTTTTTTTTAAAGTTACTAAAATGTGGAGATTTACTTCAAGTGGTGTTGCGCCACCGGGTTGCTGCATCAAGAACTCATTTATACTTTCATGAGTTTACTTTTAAGCGAGATAAACGCCGCTTTGTGGAAACGAAAGTTCTTTTTTTATCCAGCCTGGGTGTTTAGACGGATCGCCATAATAGATGTCTCTCTTCGCCTGTTTCATCTGTGGAATCATCGCGATGACGGCCGTAATATGAAGATAAAAGCGATGATAATCATCGGGATGAAAAAAGCCAGCAAAGGGGAGATTGAGCTAAATAGAGGAAGAGAGAGTTAGCTTCACACAAACACACACACACACACACACATATATATATATAGAGAGAGAGAGAGAGAGAGAGAGAGAGAGAGAGAGAAAGAAAGAGAGAGAGGGAGAGAGGGAGAGAGAGAGAGAGAGAGAGAGAGAGAGAGAGAGAGAGAGAGCGGATGTCATTTTTAGAATATATTTGCCCATGTGTGCAAGAACTAACGTTCGTTCCTGTAAACTGTTAACCTTTGCTTCTTTTTTTTGAGGGGGGAGGGGCGGGGAGGGGGGGGGGTCTTTGTTTATAATTGTTTCTGTGTGTGTTTTATATTATGCTGCTCCTCACACAATGAGTATTATGGAATAGGGAGGCACGGTGGCCTAATGGTAGAGCTTTGGCTTGCGGATCTGAAGGTCCCGGGTTCGAGCCCAGGCCGGGGCATTGTGTTGTGTCCTTGGGAAAGACACTTTACTCCCGTTTCCTACTCCTTCGGATGAGAGTATAAACCGAGGTCTAGTCTGTGTCGCATACATTCCATCATAACGGACTTTAAAGATCCTGACGCTCATGTCCTAGACGAGTGAGTGCCGGTGACAAGAACACACCCAGCATGCACCTAGGTCCTTCTCCCCCATCCCTGGCTGCCCAGGATTGTGCTCAGTTGTCTGGAGCGTTATTACGATGCGCCCAAAGGCGCCCAAAGGCTGCAAGTTGGCGCCTCGAGCGGTTTGAGTTAGAACCTGTATACGCCAGAGCCTTGAGTCGCCAAGAACGGCGAAATATGTGCGCTATATAAATAACCAATAATAATAAATAAAAATAATTGTATTTTTGGAGTCACATAATTATAATAATAACAACAACAACAACAACAACAACAACAACAACTACTACTACTACTACTACTACTACTACTACTACTACTACTACTACTACTACTACTATTACTACTACTACTACTACTACTACCTACTACTACTACTACTACTATTACTACTACTACTACTACTACTAAGGGTGCTTATAGAGCCAATGATAGATCGAAATCGCAGAACTAATGGGGTTAGGGTATAATGTATCGCTGTGTAATCCTGTAAACCACGAAGTACTTTAAGTACTGTACCAACTTTACTGAACTAGTCAAATTCCTCAGCAAACAACAAAGCCCTCCCCAAAGCCTGTAGGTTGTAGTAAGAATCGAAGGACAGTGCTCTTGTTTTCTTTACGTTTCTGATGTGCAGTGAGGTTTGGGGCTGGCTGGGACTGAGGACATTTTGCCTGATGAGAAATTCGATTTGTTTTGTTTTGTTTGTTTTGTTTTGCGAAAGCATGGCAGCTGCAGTACAGTAAGGCCGCCATCCATGGCAAAGGGGAATCCTTGAATCGTTATTTGGGATGCAAGCGGGATCGTTTTCGTCGCGAAAAAACAGATAAAGGGGAAATAATTGTATATTTTACTTATTGCACAGATAGGTCACAGAGAGAGAGAGAAAGAGAGAGAGAGAGAGAGAGAGAGAGACAGAGACAGAGACAGAGACAGAGAGAGAGGGTGGGTGGGAGAGTAGAGAGGGTGAGAGCGAGAGAAAGTAATGGTGAGAGAGAGGACACGTTACAGTACGTTACGATATGAAGAGAATTAGCTTCAGAAACGGGCTAAATACACGGTTTGCACACAGACAAACAAACTCACTCAAACACATATACACCAGAGAGAGAGAGAGAGAGAGAGAGAGAGAGAGAGAGAGAGAGAGAGAGAGAGAGAGAGAGAGAGAGAGAGAGAGAGAGAGAGAGAAACAGACAGCGACAGAGAGACAAAGACTGAGAGATTGATTGATTGATTGATTTATTGTTGCTTTAGGTCCAGCGGACTCTTCCGAGCCAAATCAGGACCGGACAACCCCCGATCCGCATAAAAGATCTGCTGAAACAACCCCAGTGGGAAAATTGAATGCCCTCCACCGGCCAGTCAATTTACAATAAAGACATCCCACGCGAGGGACGGCTGAGGGTTGACCTCAACTACGCGAACCCCCGGTTACAAAAACAAAATAGAATACAAACATCATTATAAATCATCAACAAAACGCATACATATAAAATGCCTATAGTGCTAAATAGTACCATCATAGGAAGCCCTAGTGACCACCCGGCAGAAAGCGTCCAACACTCCCAAGCTGATCCAACAGACCTCATACACAAACAAGGAGTCTTGTCCAGGAAGAGTTTTCAAGAAAAAAGGTAGGTCATTGATCTAGCGAAGAAGAAGATAGTATAGCAGAGTGAAGGACAGAGCAGGAATAGGAAAGAGTAAATGAGGAAGACAGCGACAGTGGGAATTTAAAGCACTAAATTTCCATAAAGTGGGGATACTATTTATACTGAAAACCCCCGGCACTCAGAGAAAGAAAGAGGCAAAATAATAGGGACAGAGACAGGGAGACACAGACCGGAAGAAAGAAACAAATAGGAACAGAGAAAGAGATAGAAACAGAGACAGACTGACATAGAAAAAAAAATGAGACGGACAAAGAAAGACAGACAGAAATAGACAGACAAAAACAGAGACATACAGATAGACATTGATGATTTCCCTACAATTGGCATTGCTATTGCATCAAACGACGATAACGTGGGCTTTCTTGGCTCAAACCTATCCTATCCCATAACTCGGAGGTCGTAGGGCACCACAGATTTTCGTTTAACTAGCGTATGCCATCTTTCCCTGTCCTCAGCAACCCTGATTGTTTCGCTCAGTGTCAAACCAGTCCATTGTCGAATGCTGTCCTCCCACCTCTTTTTCGGTCTCCGTCTTCTTCTACCTCCTTGCACTGTGCCTTGCAGGATGGTCTTGCAAGACCTGATGATCTGGTGACGTGGCCATACCATCAGAGTTTACGTTTTTTCACCACTGTGAACAGGTCATCGTGTTGTCCAATGGCTGGTGTGATGGTCTGTCAGACTTCGTTGTTGGTGATGTGCTGGGTATAGGA
This sequence comes from Oncomelania hupensis, assembly GCA_036898135.1. Classification (NCBI taxonomy): domain Eukaryota; kingdom Metazoa; phylum Mollusca; class Gastropoda; order Littorinimorpha; family Pomatiopsidae; genus Oncomelania; species Oncomelania hupensis. The sequence goes on along the minus strand of CM072514.1, from coordinate 1,137,097 downwards.
AATGCCCAGAAGTCTTCTGTAACACCTCATCTCCATGCTTTTTATTCTTCGTTATAGATCTGCTGTGAGGGTCCATGTTTCGCAAGCCTATAGGAAGATGGAGGTGACAAGGCTCAAACCAACCGCTAAAATTCCAATTTTTAATTTCGATTGTCACAGGGAGTTATTTTCCTTGTTTTTTTAACGGTACAACTGTGTGACCTTTGACCTTTTTTGTGAGTGAACCCTGCGGGCGTCTTTTGGTGTCTGGGGTAAGGTAGGGTCTTAAAACCACAAAAATAACCTTACGAGCAATTGTTTTCACGGGTTATGTCTATCACCGGCTTTGGTAGATGCTATTTTTAGCTCCAGAATGTTGGCTGGTCCTTGCTATTAATAGGCACAAAAACTACGAAATTTATTTATTTTTTCTGTTGTTTTTTTTTTATAACTATACTTTCAAAACAGGGTTTCTTGGTGGTGGTGGGGAGGGGAGGGAGAGGGGAAGGGGGTCGTAAGCTTATTTTATTGAGTGGGGCAACAATCACTGTGAATGTTAAAAGGGTGTGTCTAGGGGGGCGTGGTGAAAGAGTGTCCCTTTAAGTTATGTTTGGAGTGTTTTATTGTGGCCTTCGAAGACCATTGTAAGCTTGTATTCACACTTTTCTGCTATCCTATGCACCAACGGGAATCCCCTCAATGAAACATACTTCCGGTTTCTTTCTCAGAGTGTTTTAGTGAGTTATTTCCAAATATTCAAGAATAATAACATGTGTCACTGGCCACCAGTATCGTACCCTCACATATTTTTTTTATTAAAAATTATCCTCAAACAACCTTGGGGACAGGACCCTAAATCTCTAGTACATTTAGCATGTGCGCTTGTTAGATCTAAATTAACGTACGGCCAAGAGGCTTATTTTTCTGCCCCTATATGCTATATTAAAAAAATACAGAGTTTAGACAGTAAGGCTGTCAAATTGGCTCTTGGAGTTCCTGTACACACTAACACAATGCGAGCGTATGAAACAGCTGGAGTTATTTGGACGATTGGAGAAAATTATCATGCGCTAAGTATGTTCTAAGAGCAAATGCAGTAGATAATAGTACGCATGAGGAACTATATTTAAGATCAGATATATCTTATCCTAAACATTCACAAAAAATTAAATGTTTTCAAACGATAGCAACTTATACATATGACATAATTCCGAAACATCTTGAAAAAACAGATTTTGTATGTAATCAGAACATAGTGTCACCAATACCTGTATGGGAACTTGAAAATGCTAACTTTGACATTCTTTTAACAAATGAAACTAAGTATAATAACCCAGGTTTAATGATAATTGATGTTCGCAATCATTTATATGGAAAGTATTCAGCACAACTTAAGATATACACTGACGGATCGGTCTTAGAAAATGGTAATGCGGGAGCAGGTTTTGTTATTCCTGACTTTAAAATTACAGAATCATTTTATTTAGGAAAAGGATATTCCATTTTCACTGCAGAATTGATAGCAATACTGATGTCTTTAAATAGAATTATAAATCTCCCATTACATGTTTCTAGTGTAGTCATCTGTGTTGATTCAAAATCAGTTTTAGAAGCTCTAAAATCTAATAACAGTAAAGAAAGAAAAGAAATTATTTTTGAAATTAAGAACTTGATTCATAGTATTATAATTAATGGAACAGAAGTTAACTTTTGTTGGGTTCCTTCTCATTGTGGTTTTCTCTTTAATGACTGGGCTGACCGAGCTGCAAAAACTGGTGCCGAAAATAATAATGCAGTAAAATTAAATATACCCCTGTCAGTTAAAGAGATGCATGTTTTAACTGAAAAGGAAGTTAAAACTAAATGTCATTTTAATCAACTCTTTGACCAACATATTGGCATTCCCAGAACTGTTGTGACGATGGCTTATAGAATATATCTAAATTCCATCAGAACTAAATATTGTACGAACGTCAAATGTATATGTAATGAAATGTTTTCTTTGAAACATGTTTTATTTGAATGCAATCAACTGCGTAATAGTTTGCCTAATAATTTTACGTCTTTGGGCAATATTAGTTTTGGTGTATGCATTAGTTTAGCGAAGACGTTCATTGGTTCTTCAGTTAGTAAGTTTATATGAGACTCGTCGATGTTATTTGATCATAATTATGTTGTTTTTTTTGTTGTTTTTTTCCAATTTATTTTCTTTGTATTTATTTATTTTTATTTTTGTTTTGTTTTCATTTGTTTTTGTTTTTTGTCTTATCATTTCGGTGAAAAAGACATTAAAACCAACAAACAACAACAACATATTTTTTTTGCTGCAGTTTATTATCCCTTTCTATCGCCAGTGGCGCGCCTAAACCCTACCTACCTAACATTATTTGTGAATTTTTGAAAAATATTCGAAAAAACATAACGCCCACATGCTGGCTCGAACCCACACCTGTCAGGCGCCATTGGTTTCTGACTTGTGGACAAGGCAAGTTAGTCCCGCCTTAGCCCACTTGGCCACAACGCTAGCCTAACATAGTCAACTACTTCGTGTTTTGTGAAGGTTGCGACGGCGAAGCTATGGAAAACTACAAGAGTCTTCAGGTCCTGTTTCACTTTCTGTCGATGATCGACGCACCTCCGAAGTCGCCACAAATACAGGCCTCTACGATTGTTTTTTGCATTCTTTCACTGAGCATGTACTTCCTCCACCGTTTTTATACTTATCCCACTCGTTTTCTGGCTCTAACAATCGTCGTTTTCGGCAATTTGCCATAGTTAAAAGTCACGCATCAAGCTTTGATAAAAGCAAAACAAGCCAAACCGGAACTTGGTTTCATAGTAACCTCGTTTTAATTTATAATGGAGATACCCACGAGTTTTTATGAGAGGTGCCGGAAAGTTATGAATAGTTTAACGACCGTAGGTTATCATTAAGAGCAAGCTTTAGACATATAATGTGTGCAGAATATTATGCATGGTTTTCCCTTTATCCTTTGCTCGTTTGATATCTGTGCCTGCATGTCCAGCTCAAAAATGAAGTGTCCTCTATATAGCCTAGACTCTCTACAACACACACAGTGTACAAAGAACCTGCACTTAACTTATGTCCCTCTCTGTTGGTCGGTAGCGGTAGAGCAGGTTGCCCGGCACACTGACGAACCAGGTTCGAATCCCAGTGGCGATACACAAAAGAGGTCATTTGTCACTGTTGATCTTTATAGCAGTAGTTGATCTAGATCCCAAACCCATCTTCCCTGGGATGATTATTTACACACACACACCTCCCCCCCCTTCCTCTCACCCTCTCGCCTGACATATCGCTAATGGTGGGTGCAGACGTTAAACTTGCAATCTTCGTTGATCACAGCTGTACCACGTGGTGCAAAGACGGAGACAAAACTGTAAGTGTAGACATAAAACTGCGGACAAACCGTAGGGGCACTCAATCAAGTCGGATGCCTGTCGCGGACCCTCTATAGCGAAGCGGAAGATAGCGCGCAGCCTTACTTACATATGACAGGTAGAAATGGAAACCAACAGATTGCCACCCAGAGTGTCCTTCAAATCTCCACCTGTTGGTGTTTTTTTTCACGAGAAATTCCTACGAACACGCATGACAACTAATGCTTAAGAAACTACTGCCACGAGCATAATTAGATAACATTCCGTGTCCTGTTTTGCGATTAATACGTGCGCTTAAATTACATTAACAACCCATGACCTAGGTGGTTACTGCTGCGCGCGCATAGAGTGTGTTTTTCCTTCCTTCGGATGAGAGTATAAACCGAGGTCTAGTCTGAGCATGCACGCACGGACTTCTAAGATCCTGACGCTCAGGTCCTAGACGGGTGAGTAGCACCAGCTAGCTACATCATGACACGCTTTAAGCTCTCACTTTTCTCCCAAGCCCGGTCGGCCAGGGTTGTTGGCCCAGTTGTTTTTAAGGTAGTCAGACGATGCGCCCAAAAGGCAGCAAGTGAGTTACATCCTCTATCGGCCAGCGCCTTGAGCCGCTCTTAAGCTAAAAAAGCGCTGGATATAACACACGCTATAAGAAATGATCAGGTTATATATAGCCATCAATGTATCGATTTCCACAAAGTGGCTGACATTTTAATTGGCCAAGTAGAGTGTGAATAAAACTTATATCGCAATGGTAATCGACCAATCGCAGATGACGGTGTTTCTCGCAAGCTGTGGACTATGTAAGTCGTAAAAATACAGGACCTACTTTCACGCATTTACAAATCGCAATCTTCTATGCTTTTTCTGCTAAGAAAACTGAAAAACCAAACGGTCTTCTTGTATTTTTAAGGTTAAAAAAGGTAAAGGTAGTCCCATAGCCTTGTGGCCGTAGGGGAGCGTGATGTTGGAGATCACACTTATCTTGGGCCAGCGTAATAAGGGTGATGCCCATCTCTCTCCCTCGCTGCTTTACCTTCCCCACCATTAAGAGAGTCACAGTTGAGTCACCTGGTGGCGTTGGTATTTGTCGCTTCACGCTTTTGCGGTCACCCATCCAAGTGCTAACCGCACTGGACGGTGCTTAACTTGCGACACAGTAGCGAGTGCTCCAACCACTGCGCCATGTGACACCGACACGCGCTAAAACAGCAAGGTTTTATTCCCAAACCTTCACTAATTCACGAATACTACAGCAACAATTATTTCAAGGAAAGGAGGAGTCAAATGGACCCGACTGAATCAGCAATTGAAACTGCCATTGGTTTTTATTGTATGCCTAAGCTAGAGTTAGGCCTACATTGTTAACAAAGCGAAGACGAATCAATGGAAAAAAAAACCCTGGCATTGTTTGTTACTGGTGACGTTTGGTTTGAAAACACCTGTCATGTGTCACGTTCTGGTGTTCATGTTTCTTTACTCTGTGTTTGTATGTCAGTGGGTGGGTGGGTGCTTGGGTGGGTGGGTGAGCGCGTGTGCGTTTATGTTTGTGTGCGTGCTCAATAAATTTGAAAGAAATCTTCTGATTTGGGAACTATTTTTTAGTTGCGCAGTGTGATGACATTATTGGAAAGCCAAGTGCAAAGCGGTCGTTCACACGCATCTTTCTCTTCTAGTCTAATTTCGATTCCTCTTTTTTCCTCCAATTGGAGAAATCGATAAATATATGTTATTCGCATCAAACGTCGAATATGACAAATTTGTCCATCACGATCGGACAATATTACACCAAGATGCGAATAACGTATGTCTTTTTTTTTTTCTACTGTTATGTGCGCACATAGATCTAGAAGAAAAAGCAAGTCAAAATGTTGAAGGAGATAGCACTCACTAGATTAAAAGATTCACTAGATGTACTAGCGTATATATCGCTAAAAACGCTCCGTTAGGAGTTAAACCTATCTATACCAATCCACGTCAGGAGTTAAACCTATCTATACCAATCCACGTCAGGAATTAAACCTATCTATACCAATCCACGTCAGGAGTTAAACCTCGTGTTTGCCATAACTAGGCGCGCACTGTGTTTCTTCAGATAATGGGTTGCGTGATTGGGTGCTTAACCGACCCCCAACTGGTACAATATTTGCTTATCCCCTGATCAATTTGGCCAGTAGGATTTAGCCACTGCTTGGGGATACCGGTAAGTATTCCTGGAGCAAAATGTACACACAGTTGACGTTACTGCTTCTAACCGTCAGATACTACTACTACTACTGTTGTTGCTGCTGCTACTACTACTACTGCTGCTGCTGCTGCTGCTACTACCACTACTACTCCTACTACTGCTACTACTACTCCTGCTACTACTACTGCTGTTCTACTACTGTTGCAGCTGCTGTTACTACTGCTGCTGCTGCTACTACTGCTACTACTACTACTACTTCTGCTGCTACTACTACTATTGCTACTACTACTACTACCACTAGTACTTTTTTTAAAATTATTATTATTATTATTAATTTTTTTTATTATTTTTTTTTAACATTATTATCATTATTATTATTATTATTATTATTATTATTATTATTATTATTATTATTATTATTATGATTATGATTATGATTATTAAATCGATGTTATATAGCGCTTTTCCGGCTCAAGGGTTGCTCAAGGCGCTGACCGACACAGGACCTAAAGCCGCCCGAGGCGCGCTCTTGCTGCCTTGGGCGCTTCGTCTGACGCCCAGACAACTGAGCACAATCCTGGACGATCGGGGATGGGGGAGAATGAACCTAGTGCTTGCTGGGTGTACTTGTGTAGCCGGCACTGACCTGTCTAGGACATGAGCCTCAGGATCTTTTTAGAGCTCGTGCCATGGAATGTGTGCGTAATTTCGGACTATACTCCGGGCATCCGAAGGAATAAAATACTACTACTACCACTACTACTGCTGCTGTTGCTGCAGCTACTACTACCACTACTACTGCTGCTGTTGCTACTACTACTACTACTACTACTGCTACTACTACTACTACTACTACTACTACTACTATTACTGCAGCTGCTGCTGCTGCTGCTACTACTACACCCTATCCCTTTCCATTCCTTTCTCTCAAGCAGTCCGGTACTTTAAATGACAAGGAAAGGTAATTGAGTTTTTGTCTTGCCATTTCGTGTAGGTGTACAAGATTTTAGCGTGGATGTTAGCAGAGTTATCTGGTCTTGTTTTATAAATGGTCCCAAGATCAAACATTCCAGCGTCACAGATCATTTTCACTTTCACAGTGAGTGTTGACCCCTGGATAAAATACGATTAAATGCGCACGAGCACGCACGCACAAACACACAAGCACACGCACGCAAACGCACATACACACGTACACAGATGCACGCACACACACTCACTCACACACACGAACACACCCTCAAACAAACACACATTCACGCACACACACAATCACAAACACACACACTCTCACAAACACACACACACTCTTACAAACACACACACACTCACACACACACTCACACACACTCACACACTCAACCCACACACACTCACACATACAAATAAAAACACTTTCGTAAATCCCTGATTCTTTAAGGCCCAGTGTTTGGCAAATGGATTTGGGGGTTAAATGCGTGCCTATGTACTATCATTGTACAACTACAAACACTAGTACTACAAGCAACTACTACTGTTGCTTTCTCTTTAGTTCCTATAATGGAATTCAGTATACAGTACAACCTCCTTAGTAAAAATACTACATCGCGGGTTCTTTTGTTGTCGGCATCCTCGTGCATTGAAAGAGTTTCTTTAGAAGTCCAGCTTTTATTGACATAGATCACGACCGTTTTCCTCATTGAAAGTTGGCTCCTCCTCCTTCCCCCCCTCCCCTCCCCTCCCTCTCCCTCCTCTTCCTCTCAACATCCCCTCCCCTTACACCTTTACTTTTCCTAAAGTTGCTCTGATCCCTAAATGTGAATGTGTTATCTCATTAAAGTTATTCTGAACCCAAGATTTTTGTTAGGCGATCCCAAAATTTTTCAGATCAGAATCAGAATCAGAATCTTTATTGTCCCCATGAAAACACATGGAAATTTTTAACATTTTTTAAATGACGCTGGTAAAGTAAAGTAAATGACGATTACTTTATTTTATTATTTATTTTTTATTTTTGAAATTTTCATCCGAAGGAGTAGAAAACGGGAGTAAAGCGTCTTTCCCAAGGAACCAACACAATGCCCCGGCCTGGGCTCGAACTCGGGACCTTCAGATCCGCAATCCAACGCTCTAACCACTCGGCCACCGCGTCTCTGGCAGCATCCGTACAATCGCTCCTTTCAGTTTCAGTCTGGTCATTAAGTTTTGAATCCCAGTTTTCTCATACATCCTTTGTGTTTTTCAATCAGGCCACAACAACAATCTTCTCTCCCTTTCCGATGATGCACTATAACTACACTAATATAACGACGCTATTCTAGAAGTTTCCATAATTTCCAGTTCATTAATATAATTGATTTTGACCTCTGTTCAGGTGATTTTATCGTAGACTATACACTCTTTCTCCTGCATAGGCATACAAACACAAGCTGTTATGAGGCATCAGCATCTCTGGCATTCAGATACAGGTGGCTGTGGTCTTGCTGCCTAGCGTATAGCCAACACGTTAACGCGCCTCGCCTTAGTCGTGCATACAGACCTAATGCTTGATGCTGAATCGTACGTAGTTAGGGCTTTCACTCAACAGCATACTTATTTAAAGGGACCCACGTTGATCACGAATCTCTTGACAGGTCCTCTTGAACATTCACAATGGTAGAGCTTTGGCTTGAGGATCTGAAGGTCCCGGGTTCGAGCCCAGGCCGAGGCATTGTGTTGTGTCCTTGGGAAAGACACTTTATTCCCGTTTCCTACTTCTTCGGATGAGAGTATAAACCGAGGTCTAGTCTGTGTCGCATGTATTCCATCATAACGGACTTTAAAGATCCTGACGCTCATGTCCTAGACGGGTGAGTGCCGGTGACAAGAACACACCCAGCATGCACCTAGGTCCTTCTCCCCCATCCCTGGCTGCCCAGGATTGTGCTCAGTTGTCTGGAGCGTTAATACGATGCGCCCAAAGGCTGCAAGTTGGCGCCTCGGGCGGCTTGAGTTAGATCCTGTATTGGCCAGCGCCTTGAGCAGCTCTTGAGCTGGAAAAGCGCTATATAAGAACGATTAAATAAAATGTTGCCCCATTGAATCAAACTGGCTTGCAACAAAACTAAAAAGCCCAAGCCCAACTCTTTGGAAAGTATAATTATTTCATTAAAATAAATATAGTCCGTAGTTTGTGTGCCTATTAATTGCAACTGCTCGCTACCTTTCTAACACAAAAAATTAATAAAATGGTATACCGTTAAACAAAGAACATCACTCCCTGTCATTACATTACATTACATGATAATTGCTTTAGGTACAGCGGACTCTTCCGAGCCATATCAGGACCGGGCAAACCCCGATCCACATAAAAGATCTGCTGAAACAACCCTAGTAATAAAACTGAAGGCTCTCCACCAGCCAGCCACTTTACAATAAAGACATCCCACGCAGGGGACGCTGAGGATATACTCTAATTTATCGAACCCCCGTTTACAAAAACAAAATAGAATACAAACCTCATTATAAATTATCCACAAAACACATACATATAAAATGCCTACATTGATAAATAATAACATCGTAGGAAGCCCCAGTGACCACCTGGCAGAAAGCGTCCAATATTCCCAAACTGATCCAACAGACCTCACACACAAATAAGGAGTCTTGTCCCGGAAGAGTTTTCATGAAAAAAGATAGGTGACTGGTCTAGCGAAGAAGAAGATAGTATAGCAGATTGATAGAACAGAGTAGGAATGAGAAAGAACAAAGGAGAAAGACAGCGACAGTGGGAATTTAAAGCACTAAATTTCCAGAAAGTGGGGATACTATTTATACTGAAACCCCCGGCACCCCAACGGGGATCACTCCCTGTCAGAACAATAAATTGAAAATTAAATCAATTAGCGGTTGGTTTGAGAAAGGAGAGCTCAGTTTAATATGTTATCATTGTGTCATGTCATAACGTTGCACATTTTAGGCAAAGCTCTTCTTTTTCTTCCGAAAGTAAACAAAGGTCTCCATTTGGGACCCTTTAAGCTATATCACATTACAATAGAAGCTGACGGGGGCAGGGCGGCTCATGGGTGTAAACGTGGCCGAGATTTTGAGGCATTACTCCCTCTATAATCTATAGAGAGGACTGACCCGAGTCTCAGCTACAGTGTGTCATGCGTGGCTCAGCGTTTCACGCACTAGCACTGCACGTCGGCCGACGAGGGTTCAAGCCAGATCTTATAGAATTTAGAAACTATTATGTTTGTGCGCTTGGTGGTTCGCTGCAGCTTTCAGCGCCATGAAGAGCTCTCTGAGCTTGTAAAACATAATAGCTGAGGCATGATTATGCTATACGTTGGACACGCGGACTTAGTTTGGGAAAAACAGGCACACTATTGTCATTATTAAAATCAAGATAAAGAATAATGATGATGATGATGGTAATGATGATGATGGTGATGAGAATAGTGAGGATGATGAGTATGGTGATGATGATGATGAAATGATGATGATGATAGTGATGATGAAGATGGTGATGATGATGGTAATGATAATGATGATGATGATGATGATGATGATGATGATGATGATGATTGTCACGTGGGGTTTATGGGCTCTGCACAATGGAATTATGGACCCTCACGTTTATTCGGTGGGAACTGCTAGTAAGTCACCCTATGAATTACTTTAATAAATTTATTTGTTTAGCTCGTTCTGTGTTAAGGTTGGGGTACAGAAATAGATAGAAAAATGGTAAAAGAATACTGTCACACTAGCTTTCACACGGCTATGAATCATATGTAGTCCATCCACTTGATAACAGTTAAAATCACACATTTATTTCTTCTACTCTATACAAGATTCTCTAAGTACTAATCTAACTTAAAAAGTCTCAGTCACTGCTAATAGTTCGATCGCTGATAGTCTAGGCAGCTGTTTTTTCTTCCTCGGGCACTTTGCTATAATATTTCATGTAGATTTGGACTACTGTGGTCCGTTTTACAGTTTCTGAAGAGTTGGACTACTGTGGTCCTGCTATGATCAGTTTAAGTGCACCTTGGCGTGTTCACTTAACTGCTAGATGGAGCGTGCGAAGTCCTTCTGTGAGGTAGCTTCTGGTCCACCTGGGTAGTTGTGTAGTTGGGTTCCCTTGCCACGCTGTGGGGTCTTGTAGGGGGTTTTGCAAGGTAGCTCTTTCCGGCTTGTGCGGCAGAGTCTCCTCAACCAACTAGTCGTTTCTGTGGAGTGGGGTGCACAGGATAGCTCGGGATAGCTCGGGATAGCTCGGGATAGCTCGGGATAGCTCGCCTGCTCGTCTGTAATATAAGAGACGAAATTCTGCACAACCCTGAATAATCGGTTTGTGCAGAGCGTCTCACTGAAAGCCAAGTAGTCCTCAGTGATAGCTCCACATCTCTATACATAAGCGACGAACATTCTGCTACTTCCGGGTTCCACTGGAATCTCACTCTAAATTCCTATACATACATAAATATCAATCGTGTCTAACTATACACATACAGAATTAATAATAATATAAACATTCAGTGGTACAGCCACTGGTCTGCAAACATACATATAAGTTAAACAACAGTGGTTCCGTACGGGATACAACATGGCGGCGCAACCGGTCGTGTTTCGCCTCGTGGTAGGCTCTTCCACGTGGTCACGCAAATTCGGATTAATAATTCACATTTATGCATAGCAAATTCTTCAAACATAATTTCAACAATAATATAAATATATCACGATGAAACAGAAGGGTGTTCATTTACCTGTTTGACAAGTTCAGGCCCGTGATGACTTGAGAGAATTCTAAGATTTCTAAGTCCTGCTTCCTGGTCTATGAGTGTAGAGATTTCTCTAGCTGTGGAGATGTTGACTCTACCTCGTCTCACACACGACTGATTCAAACTGTGTTAGGCTCTGACACAGTCAAAACTGCTCTACCCACTGAGCCTGCTCTGATTGGTTAAAACGGTCCGATTCAAAACTCAAGTGCTGACTCACTGCGATGTGGGTGGCTCGCTCGCCGTGTGTGGTCTGCTGTGTAATTTAATTGCTGCTGTGTAATAGTCTAACTTCTCTACTGTTACAATTACTACACAAGGCTAAATAGTCAATGGGCAGAGTTAAACTAGCCAATTCATGACAGGCTCCCTCAACTGAAAAAAGGCGATGACTACTGGATTCGACCTTTTTCTACTACAGAGCCTAGTTTAACACTGCACTATCCTAGGGTCCTATTTACAAACTAAGTAAGTTGCTCTACCTGAGCTGCAATGCTGTGCCAGGTAGCTATGGACACTAGTGACAGGGTTTTATTGGGCGGGGACGAATTCTGGTGCTGTGGCCCTTAGTTGTGTTGGGTGGGCGACAGCTGCTGTGTCCTCCACGAGATGGCGACTGAGGTAGTCGGCTCCGTGGTTCTCTTTGCCGGGGATGTACTCGATTTGGAATGAGTACGCTTGAAGGGTGAGTGCCCATCTCATCAGGCGAGAGTTCAAGGATTTGGAGGCTGCCAGGAACGATAGTGGTTGGTGGTCCACCTGAACTGTGAAGTGGGTCCCATACAGGTAGAGTTGGAATTTCTGTATGGCCCAGACTAGTCCAAGACATTCTTTCTCCGACGTGGCGTAGTGGGTCTCGGCGGGTCTCAATTTTCTGCTGGCGTAGGCGACAGGGAATAGCGTCTCTGCATTCTTGGGGTCGCGCTGTAGCAGTACTGCTCCGAGGCCTAAGTCGCTTGCGTCGGTGCGAAGAACGAATGGCTGGGTCAAATCGGGTAGGTGGAGTACTGGCGCCGATGTCATTTTGTCCTTGAGTGTTTGGAATGCTGTCTCGCATTCCGCTGTCCATACGACTTTGTCCGGGGCGATTTTCCGGGTTCCATTTGTCAGTGGTACGGCGATGCTGTTGTAGTTGGGGATGAACTTCTTCCGCGATGGCGATGGCCATCCATGTGTGTGTGCCGGGGGTCGCTGGTCGGTCCGGGTATTTCTTGAGGAGATTGATGTGGTGGTATCGGGCTCTCCCGTTCACCTCTACTTGGTAGACTGTCTTGGATTTCTTGGCAGTCACCCGGTACGGTCCTCTCCAAGCGATGTCCAGCTTGTTGGTTCCACTTGGAAGTAAGAGTAGCACTTGATCGCCGACTTGCAGTTCTCTGTCCTTCGCGTGGCGGTTGTAGTACTTCGCCTGACGGGCTCTTGCCTTCTTCAGTGCTTCACCAGCTGTCTTCCACGTTGCTTTGAGGGTTTCCTGCAGGTCTGCGACGTACTTGGTGGCACCTCTTGGTGTGTCGTCTATCTTGGCTTCCGTCCAACTTCTGCGTAGGGCTTCTAGCGGTCCTGCTAGCGGTCTGCCGAATAGCAATGTTGACGGGGTGTAGCCTGTGGCTGCATGGGGCGTTTCTCTGTATGCGAACAGTGCCGCATTCACGTAGGTGTCCCACGCTTCTGGATTGTCGTCGGCGACTTTCCTGAGTATGGTGAGAAGGGTTCCATTCAGTCTTTCTACTTGTCCGTTGCTGGCTGGGTGGTATGCTGGTGTGCGAATGTGATGGACTTGTATCAACTCGAACACGTCTTGCATCAGGCGGCCGGTGAACTGAGATCCGTTGTCCGTTCTAATGCTGTCCGGGAATCCGACTCTGGTAAAGATGGCGATGAGTGCATCTGCAATCTTCTTGGTGTCGATCGCTGGCAATGGGACTGCTTCGCACCACATCGTACATGCGTCGACGAGTGTGAGTAGAAATCTGTTCCGCTTCTTGGTCATGGGCAGTGGTCCTACTATGTCTACTGAGACTTGCTGGAATGGCACGCCGACTACTACCGATGGTCCTAAGGTAACTGGTACGGTGTGATGTCGCGGGGAATATCGTTGACATTGGTGGCAAGATTTCACGTAGCGCTTGACATCCTCCGTGATTCCTGGCCAATAGTAGTGTGCGCTGATTCTCTGCACTGTGGCTCCAATTCCTATGTGTCCGCTGAGTGGCATGCTGTGGCCTAGTTCTAGTACTTGGGCTCGAAGGGTGGCTGGTAGTACTAGTTGGGTGTGATCTCCATCTCCTTGTCGATGTAGAACTCCCTCTTCCATGTAGAAGTCTCCCTTGTGCGGGTGTGTGTGCGCCTTGGGTAGCTTCTGGAAGCACTTCGCTATCGAGGTGTCTTCTTTCTGTGCTGTTTTGATCTCTTCGAGTCCTGGATTCGGAGCGAACTCGGGCTGGGGTGGTTGGGTTTTAGCTTGGGCCCTGGTTTGCACTGCAGCTATCTCTACAGTTTTAGGGGGCGTGCCTAAGAACACATACCTACAACCTAGCACTAGATCATACAGGGGTTTCTGTAAAACAGCTGCTTGGATTCGTCCTGTAACGTACCTACTCTCTACTTCGATCCAAGCTATTGGGCAAGAAGTCGTCGGTTTCGTCAAGTCTGCTCCTTGTAAGTCGACTGTCTTGTCCGTCAAGTCCGCGCGCGATACAAGAGATTCGCTAACTATCGCGTCGTATGATAGACCTGTGTCATACAGACAGTTCGCTTCTTTTCCGTTGACCTTGACCGTGTCTGTCACCGATGGGTGATCTCCGATTGTGTGTGGCTTGTTACCGCTGCTTTGAGTTAGAACTCTGTGCGCTGGCCGGCTTTCGCGCTCTTCCCTACGTTGTGCGGCCAACTTGAAACATTCTGCGGTGGAGTGATTGTTTCTGTTGCAGAACGAACAATACCGTCTCTGTTCTGCGGGACCTCTTTTCCCGAATTCCGTGTTGGGTCCTTTATTTTGCCCAGGTCTGGGGTTATTCGGCTTATTCGCGGTGCGCTCTTCCCGGTTAGGGCTTCGTTTCTGTGCCTCTTTCCCGTTAGGCTTTAGGTCTCGCCTGAAGCTCTTGGCTTCTCCGTGTGCGGCCACGTACCTATCTGCGACCTTGACCAGATCCTCCAGTCTTTCCGCGCCCTGTTCTACTGAGAATGTTCTCAGCTCGGGGGTCATGGTTTTCCGGAGCTGTTCCCATACTAACAGTTCTGTCAGTCCATCATACGTCTTAGCCGTGGCTGACTGGCTAATCCACTTATCCAGCGTTGTGGACAACCGATCCGCGAACTGCGCATAGCTCTCTCCTTTCACTCTCCGATTGGTGCGGAACTTTTGCCGGTAGCATTCTCCTGTTAGTTCGAATCCCGTTAGGAGTGCCTCTTTTACTTTGTGATAGTCAGTCACTCTGTCAGTCGGTAGCTTACTGTAGATGTCATAAGCCTTTCCTCTAAGCCCTTGGCTAAGCTTAAAAGACCAATGAGTGGGATCTAGTTTGTACTCTGTTGCTAGACGCTCAAACCTAGTCAGATAGAGATCTAGACCTTCTTCTCTCTCATTGAATGTTCCCAGTGGAAATGACATTCCTTGTACAGGGTTGGATGCTACCTCTAGCTGATCTGAGTGAGAAGGGGTTGAGGAAGAACTTGAAGCTCCTGATCCCAATCTTCTTAGCTCTAACTCATGCTGTCTTTCTTTTTCTTTTTCTGCCCTCTCATACTCCCATCTCCTAACTTCTGCTTCTCTCTCTGCTGCTACCTTCTTCTGTTCTGCTTCTAGCTCTAATTTCCTCGTTTCTCTCTCTGCCTCTAATTTCTTCTGCTCTGCTTCTAATTTCTTCTGCTCTGCTTCTAGTTCCAGTTTCTTTTGCTCTCTTGCTGCTTCTAACTCTAGTTTCTTCTGCTCTGCTTCTAATTTCTTTGCCTCTCTCTCTGCTGCCCTCTCTGCCTTAGCCTCCTGCTTCTCTACCTCTGCATTGATATACGCAATTAGGTCTCCCCCTGCTAAGTGTAAAGCTTCCCCTAATTCCTTGAAACGCAATCTCAAGGCCACTGGGTCCGACATTGCCAAACGTGTCTATGAACACCCTCTGAATCAAGTGGAATACCAAAACACTAGCAATATTGCAAGTCAATAAAAACAATGCAAAGACAATCAAATTCGTAATCAATAATAGAATAAAACAAGAGTCAAATGGCATACAACAGTTACTTAAGCAAAACCTGCAAAAGAACAATGCAACATACAGGCACAAAAATATTTGAAGCAAAAAAGTTTTTAACTAAAGAATAGTGCACCCAACTGATCAGTCCTTGTTACCACTATTCTAAGTTATTCTACTACTCCTACTGTTATCTAATTTTATTGTACTTAGGTCCGGTTATACCCAATTCCTATTATACACAGATCCTAGCTAGGCTCGCCAATTAAAGTGTCACGTGGGGTTTATGGGCTCTGCACAATGGAATTATGGACCCTCACGTTTATTCGGTGGGAACTGCTAGTAAGTCACCCTATGAATTACTTTAATAAATTTATTTGTTTAGCTCGTTCTGTGTTAAGGTTGGGGTACAGAAATAGATAGAAAAATGGTAAAAGAATACTGTCACACTAGCTTTCACACGGCTATGAATCATATGTAGTCCATCCACTTGATAACAGTTAAAATCACACATTTATTTCTTCTACTCTATACAAGATTCTCTAAGTACTAATCTAACTTAAAAAGTCTCAGTCACTGCTAATAGTTCGATCGCTGATAGTCTAGGCAGCTGTTTTTTCTTCCTCGGGCACTTTGCTATAATATTTCATGTAGATTTGGACTACTGTGGTCCGTTTTACAGTTTCTGAAGAGTTGGACTACTGTGGTCCTGCTATGATCAGTTTAAGTGCACCTTGGCGTGTTCACTTAACTGCTAGATGGAGCGTGCGAAGTCCTTCTGTGAGGTAGCTTCTGGTCCACCTGGGTAGTTGTGTAGTTGGGTTCCCTTGCCACGCTGTGGGGTCTTGTAGGGGGTTTTGCAAGGTAGCTCTTTCCGGCTTGTGCGGCAGAGTCTCCTCAACCAACTAGTCGTTTCTGTGCAGTGGGGTGCACAGGATAGCTCGGGATAGCTCGGGATAGCTCGGGATAGCTCGCCTGCTCGTCTGTAATATAAGAGACGAAATTCTGCACAACCCTGAATAATCGGTTTGTGCAGAGCGTCTCACTGAAAGCCAAGTAGCCCTCAGTGATAGCTCCACATCTCTATACATAAGCGACGAACATTCTGCTACTTCCGGGTTCCACTGGAATCTCACTCTAAATTCCTATACATACATAAATATCAATCGTGTCTAACTATACACATACAGAATTAATAATAATATAAACATTCAGTGGTACAGCCACTGGTCTGCAAACATACATATAAGTTAAACAACAGTGGTTCCGTACGGGATACAACATGGCGGCGCAACCGGTCGTGTTTCGCCTCGTGGTAGGCTCTTCCACGTGGTCACGCAAATTCGGATTAATAATTCACATTTATGCATAGCAAATTCTTCAAACATAATTTCAACAATAATATAAATATATCACGATGAAACAGAAGGGTGTTCATTTACCTGTTTGACAAGTTCAGGCCCGTGATGACTTGAGAGAATTCTAAGATTTCTAAGTCCTGCTTCCTGGTCTATGAGTGTAGAGATTTCTCTAGCTGTGGAGATGTTGACTCTACCTCGTCTCACACACGACTGATTCAAACTGTGTTAGGCTCTGACACAGTCAAAACTGCTCTACCCACTGAGCCTGCTCTGATTGGTTAAAACGGTCCGATTCAAAACTCAAGTGCTGACTCACTGCGATGTGGGTGGCTCGCTCGCCGTGTGTGGTCTGCTGTGTAATTTAATTGCTGCTGTGTAATAGTCTAACTTCTCTACTGTTACAATTACTACACAAGGCTAAATAGTCAATGGGCAGAGTTAAACTAGCCAATTCATGACAATGATGGTAATGATAATGATGATGATGATGATAATAATGATGATGATGATCTTCTTCTTCACAATAACAAAAAAATAAGAGTACTCTTCATGATACTGTAAGCTCTTTTTCCTTGTATGATAGTTTGGCGCCATGAAAATACTCCTATAATTATTATATAATACGAGAAGCAGGAAGCTCTTAAAAATCTGTGTGTGTGTGTTCTAGAAGTTTTATATTGTTAACTATACCCCGCTTTGAAGTTCGACAGAAACTCGAGACTCAACTCTGCTCAATTCCAAGTGAATGAAATTAATAACCTTACTCACCCCAATCACATTCGCTCTCTCTCTCTCTCTCTCTCTCTCTCTTTAACACACACACACATACACACACACCCCTACACACAAACGCGCGCGCGCACATCCACACACACCCAAATACACTTCCTTCTCCGATTCAAACCCGTATCTTCTTTTATCCCCTCCCTCCTTCCAACTCCCTCCCCCTCTCTCTCTCTCTAACTCTACCTCTCACGCTCACTCACACACATACACACGCACACACATAAACACTCTCTCTCTCTCTCCCTTTACCTCTCTTCCCTCCTCCCCCAGATCTCTTCCCCCTGGTCTTCCCGATCTTTACTCTCTACTTCTCAACATCATTACTCTCTCTCTTCCCCCTCTCTCTCTTCCCCTCTCTCTCTCTTCCCCCCTCTCTCCCCTTTTCTCTCTATCCCCCCCCCCTCTCACTCTTCCCCCCTCTCTCTCTTCCTCTCTCTCTCACGCTCTCTCTTACCAGTGCCTCTTCATCACTATCCCTTCCTACCTGCTCTCTACTCGTATAATCTCCCTGTCTCTCTCCCCAATGGGGCCTACAAATACCCCCCTCCCCTCCCCTCTCCGCCTCCTCACCTACCTCGGCGTACCTTGGATAACGCATGCTAATTACACAAAGCAGCTGTCAGTCATAGTTGGGTGCCCGCGCCGATTGGTCGCCAAGTCTCGGTCTTCCCGCCCGCAAGAAGTACGGCGCCGACGCGAACCTGGCATGCCTTCTCTCTCTCTCTCTCTCTCTCTCTCTCTCTCTCTCTCTCTCTCTCTCTCTCTCTCTCTCTCTCTCTCTCTCTCTCTCTCTCTCTCTCTCTCTCCTTTGCCTCGTACATCATACACTGACTACTAGGCAAAGACAAAGACTAATCTATCGCCGTGCGTGCACAAAACACATAGGCTCCGTTATGGAGACTTCTGGCGCAATGTATAATATTGTTTGGCTATTATTTGTATTTTATTTTTATTTTATTTTTGGGGGGGTGGTGAGGTGGTGGGGTGGTGTTGGGGTAGGGTGGGTGGGGTGGAGGAGGTGGTGGTGGATTTGGGATTTGGGGATTTACCTAACGTGTGTACACAACAAACAAGCTGTACTATGTTTATCATCTATTCGTCATTGCATAGCGCTTGTCCAGGTCAACAGCTGCTCAAGGCGCTGGCCGATACAAGATCTTACTCAAGCCGCACAGAGCGTCCAGTTGCAGGCTTAAGGCGCACAGTCTGACGCCCGGACAACACAACACGATCTTGGGGGGGGGGGGAGAAGAGGGAGGGAGGGGATGATAGAAAGAGAGAGAGAGAGAGAGAGAGAGAGAGAGAGAGAGAGAGAGAGAGAGAGAGAGAGAGAGAGAGAGAGAGAGAGAGAAGGGACCTAGTGCGTGCTGGGAGTATTTGTGTAGCCGGCATTTTCCCGTCTAGAACATGAGCGTCAGGATCTTTAAAGTCCCTGCGATGGAATGCGCGCGTGCACAGACTACACCTATATGTATAATCTCATCCAAAGGAGTAGGAGCGCAGTATCTTATGGCCATGTTATTTAGTTTGTATTTTATTTTAGTTTTTGTTATGTAATGTTTTAATAATAATAATAATAATAATAATAATAATAATAATAATAATAATAATAATAATAATAATAATAATAATAATAATGTTCGTCATTTATAAGGCGCCTTAGCCTAAGGATCAAGGTGCTGGCCGATACAGGATCTAACTCAAACCGCCCGAGACGCCCACCCGCAGCCTTTGGGCGTATGGTCTGACGCCCGGACAACTGAGCACAATCCTGGGCAGCCAGGGATGGAGGAGAAGTAATGTAATGTTATGTTATGTTATGTTATTCTTGTATTTATGTATTGCGGCACTCCAGGCGATGAAACATCTTGGGACCATTGATGTTGGTACGGGCTGCGTTGTTAAGCCTACCTTTTCTCATTCAATGCGTCAATTAGTATTACTAAATTTTTGTTGTTGTTGTTGTTGTTAAATTCAAACACAAAAACAAAGACTTCGTTATATAGATTCAAACTAGCAGAGTGTATAGTTTTTTTTTATCTATTACTTTTTTTAAATACTGTTATTTTTAATTTTAAGGATTGCACACATTATACCCACTCACCCACACGCGCGCACACACACACACACGTACACGCACGTACACCCACACACATGCACACCTACACGTACACACACAACAATACACAATAATATAGAGAGAGATGAACACTGAACCACCAAAGTAATCATATACAATTATTTATAAACCACCATAGTAATTAGAGAGAGAGAGACAGAGAGAGAGAGAGAGAAAGAGAGAGAGAGAGAGAGAGAGAGAGAGAGAGAGAGAGAGAAAGAGAGAGAGAGGAAATATATATATATAGAGAGAGATAAACACTGAGCCACCAGAATAATCATCATACTAGCTGTTACGGTAGACAAACATTACAAAAAAAAGGATTGGGGAGGGAAGGGACACATTTTGAATGCCTAACCACGAGGTTCGAACCTTGGTCATCCGGTGTGTGCCAAGCGAACTGTTTTACCACAGAGCTACGACGGTCAACATTGCAAACAATGAACCAAGAAGAACGGAGCAAGAAGGGGGAGGGGGGGGATCGAATACAGGGAAAGTGTTACGTGTGAGACGCGCACGATAGATCCGATCGTTTTGTTTTGCAAAGCATGCAATAACAGAGTGTATTTACCTTTGATTTGATTTGCATTGTAGTTGGAAGAAGCTTTGTATAATTTTGATAATTTTCGTTGGTCGATATTATTGAAGAATTTTCTAGGGCTGCTTGTTTACTGTCGATCGAAGCGTGTAGATAAATCAACGAGATGCTTCTAGCCTAAAGAAAGTTGTATGACGTAAGACAGTGTAGAGTTACATTACATTACAGTACATGATTATTGCTTTAGGTCCAGCGGACTCTTCCGAGTCAAATCAGGACCGGACAACCCCTGATCCGCATAAAAGATCTGCCGAAACAACCCTAGTGGTAAAACTGAATGCTCTCCACCAGCCAGTCACTTTACAATAAAGACATCCCACGCAGGGGACGCTGAGGCTGTACTCTAATTTATTGAACCCCCGTTTACAAAAACAAAATAGAATTCAAACATCATTATAAATTATTAACAAAACATATACATATAAAATGCCTACATTGCTAAATAATAACATCATAGGAAGCCCTAGTGACCACCTGGCAGAAAGCATCAATATTCCCAAGCTGATCCAACAGACCTCATACACAAATAAGGAGTCTTGTCCCGGAAGAGTTTTCAAGAAAAAAGGTAGGTGACTGGTCTAGCGATGAAGAAGATAGTATAGCAGATTGATAGAACAGAGCAGGAATGAGAAAGAGCAAATGAGAAAAACAGCGACAGTGTGAATTTAAAGCACTAAATTTCCAGAAAGTGGGGATACTATTTATACTGAAACCCCGGCACTCCAACGGGGGCAGTGCAGAGTTCGAAGGACGAATTTTATTTTGATTGGCTGTGATTGCGTCACGCTGGAATGTTCGAATTTTCTCTAGAGTATAGAGAGACTATATAAGTGCCGCACTGTTTAAGAGTTGATTTTTTTAAAGAGTTGATATAGTTGTGAAAGTGGAAAAAGCAATTGAGCGATTGTATGCAGTTGTTGATGTACGCTGAATAAAATTGAAAAACTTCATAGGACGACTCCTGCCTTGTTGCTGAGTGAACAGGTTGCGTGGATAAACGAATCTGAGTTACACTTATCAGGATTCAAGCATCGGGGCTGAATCAACTACTGATTAAAAAGTGATAAAATACTAGAGCTGGGTACCGGGGTCATAGTCGTACCGGTATTACCGCGGTATTTGTAGGTCGTATACCGCGATTTTAAGTGTTAAAGCAAATGGGATATGGCAGTGACAGTAGTGACCAACGCAAAAGAAAGATTGTCATACACAAAGATTGTCATACACTTCAAAACAGTTTTAAATAACCACATTTCCACAGAAACTGAAGCTTTATTATTGCTTGAACGCCTTCAAAACAAATTATGATAAATTACTGTTTAGAACATCAGCAAACTTTAAACCACAAAATCAAAATAAAAACAAAAACATTCCACGGGAAAGGTCTTTAAGAACTTTAAGAGTTCAGAAGGATTGGCGACTGGTACCATGCTCAAACACGTGGATAAGCTGCTGTTCCTATAAGTTCTTCTTTGGGCTTTAGACTCGCTCTCTGGGCGGACAAGATGTCGCCCACTGTCGCGTTATGTGTTGTCGAGATTACCAGTAAACCGGACCTTGTACACCCGCACCGGTATACCGTACCGTCGCGTTTCCGAACCTGAATACAGTTACGTACCGGTAAAACAGTCCAGCCCTATAAAATACCAACAACAGTGCAACAGGAAGAAAAAAGATTATGCAGTAAGGGATACGGAAAGTAAGACGAATAGGAAATAAATAGAAGGAGAAGAAGGAGAAGAAGAAGAAGAAGAAGAAGGAGAAGAAGAAGAAGAAGAAGAAGAAGAAGAAGAAGAAGAAGAAGAAGAAGAAGAAGAAGAAGAAGAAGAAGAAGTAGGACGAGGAGGTGGAGGAGGAGGACGAGGAGGAGGAGGAGAAGAAGAAGAAGAAGAAGAAGAAGAAGAAGAAGAAGAAGAAGAAGGTGACTGTTTTCGCTGTGGTTTAAAACAAAAGTTAGGGCCGCTATTTGCTCAAGCAAGTTGAGTAGCTTTCAACATAATGCGCCTCTGTGGTTGATACGCCATCTACTTCACCCTCTCTCTCTCTCTGTCTCTCTGTCTCTCTGTCTCTCTCTCTCTCTCTCTCTCTCTCTCTCTGTTTCTCTCTCTCTCTCCTCTTTTTTTTTATTTCTTCCTCTCTCTCTGCCTCTTTTTCTCTCTGTTTCTTTTTCTGTCTCTCTATGTTGTTTGTCTGTTTCTCCGTCTGTCTTTCTTTCAGTCTGAAAGAGAGGGAGAGAGAAAGAGAGATAGACAGAGAGAGACAGAGAGAAGCAGAGACAGAGAGACAGACAGACAGAAACATAATGCGGCTTTGTGGTTGATAACGCCATCTCTCTCTCTCTCTTTCTCTCTCTCTCTCTCTCTCTCTCTCTCTCTCTCTCTCTCTCTCTCTCTCTCTCTCTCTCTCTCTCTCTCTCTCTCTCTCTTTTTTTTTCTCTCAATCCCTCTGTCTCTGTCTGTTTTGGTCTCTCTGGCTCTCTCTCACTCTGTTGTCTGTCCCTCCGTCTATTTATCGGTCTGAGAGAGAGAGATAGAGAGAGAGAGTGATGGGGGGGGGGGGGGGGGAAGGAAGAGAGACAGAGACAGACAGACCGAAAAAGACAGAGACAGAAAGATAAAGAATGAGAGAAACAGCGGGAGACTGATAGACACAGAGAGAGACAAAGAAACAGAGACAGAAATAAAGATACAGAATGAGAGAGAGAGAGAGAGAGAGAGGAAGAGAGAGAGGAAGAGAGAGAAAGAGAGCGAGAGGAAGAGACAGAGAAATACGGAGACAGACATAAAGATAAAGAGTGAGAGAGAGAGAAGGAGAGAGGGGGAAGAGAAAGAGAACGAGAGAGAGATGAGAGAGAGAGAGAGAGAGAGAGAGAGAGAGAGAGAGAGAGAGAGAGAGAGAGAGAGAGAGAGAGAGAAAGAGAGAGAGCATTTTGCCTCAGGCTGTCTTCCCTCTCTCCATGTCGTTCTGTCGCTCTTTCTTTCTCTCTATCTGTCCCTCTCTACATTGCTTTCTAGCCTAGCCTATGCCGCTCTATGCAGTTCACTGTGCGCTTACTCGCCTTCGCCGACGCTGCAGTTTGTTGTCCCTGCTGCCGTTGGCTTTGCTGTTGTTGCTGTTGTGCGAAGTGTGGGTGGTTGACGTTTACAAGAAAACAAAACGCGGAGAATTATCATCGTCAGTGGTGACTTCGTTCTCGCTGTGTGCTAGCGAACCCTCATGCAACAGGAATTTTAGGTGACTTGGTTTGATGTACAATTTGGTTTTTAAACAGCCTTTTTTGTGTTTGTTTCTAGCAAGCATTGTATGAATGAATATACAGTAAGTATGACTGATTATTGTGTCATTGTTGATGGTGTTTTATTATTATGAAAGTGTGTGTAGTGTAGGTCATATTGGCTGGAGAAGAAAAAAGCAACAATGAACACAGTACCAACAAACAAACCAAAACCAAACAAACTGCCGCTTTAAATCCTTGGAAGACAAAATATTGCAAGGTTATCGTTTCTCTTTGCAATGAACATTTAACTATAAATCATATCATTTATGACTGCAGTGTAATAGCACAATATATTCCACACAACAGTCATAATGTTTAAAGTAAAAACAGTGAATATTGGATAACCATCGCTAAATCTATAATTCACAGTCCTGTAGGATATATGTTTTATGACACTTAAAAGTTTATTCTGAGTATTTAATGTATGACATTATCACACAATTTACTCTATGTATATATATAAACATTTTACACGTTTGATATGTTATACAGTATTTAATTTTTTTTAATAATATTACTTTCCATTTTTAATTGATTTTTTTAAACATTTTATTTCATGTTATTTTACTGTAATATTTTGTTCAATTGTTCTATCCTCTCCCCCATCCAAGTAGCAAATATCCTTTTTCACAACCTTCCTTTTATTTGTTAGTCTAAAATCACTTCGGTGAACAGAAGTTAAATAAAACAAACAAACAAACAAACAAACAAACAAACGGCAGCTTCTTATTTAACCAAAAAAAAAAAGAGCATTATTTGAATATATTGTATACTGTAAGTATACTTCATTACTTTACAACCGTTGATGTTATATAATACAAAAGTGTGTTTAATGTAGTGTAGTCTTCGTTATAGCTACTAAAAAACAACAGAAGAAGTTTCGCTATAAGTGCTTAAGGTGACGTATTCAGAAGAAAGGAGACCTATACTAGTTTACGATAATAGCATACAGGCTT
>CM072514.1:1102500-1107500 GCA_036898135.1 Oncomelania hupensis | reverse complement strand
ATTATTATTATTATTATTATTATTATTATTATTATTATTATTATTATTATTATTATTATTATTACTGCTGTCAAGTAGTACGTACATGAGAAATTAACTATCATTCCTTTTCAACAAGGAACGATCATCAAATATCCCGTGACATCATAATTCTCCTTCTTCTTCTTCTTTCGTTGGGGGCTGCCAACCTCAACTTGTTGAGGACGCTGCAGCCAAATGCTGGGTATGTTCTTGTTACACCGGCACTCACCCGTCTAGGACATGAGCGTCAGGATCTTTAAAGTCCGTTATGATGGAATGCATGCGACACAGACTAGACCTCGGTTTATACTCTCGTCCGAAGGAGTAGGAAACGGGAGTAAAGTGTCTTTCCCAGGGACACAACACAATGGCCCGGACAGGGCTCGAACCCGGGACCTTCAGATCCGCAAGCCAAAGCACTACCATTAGACCACCGTGCCTCCAACAGCCTCCAATTGGTCTTTTTGATAAGGGGAAAAGCGCAGAAGAGAATGTTCTCCGAGGAATAGTCATAAGAAAAGAAAGAAAAAGAGTTTCCGTAGCCTTCGGTGTTCGGGCTTCGGGATCTCTCGTTTTTCTGGGCCAGCTTAATGAGAGCGACGCCTCTCTCCTCTGTATCGCCGCTTGACTTTCTCGGTTCTAAAACGTAGCCAGATGCCCATTAACAGCTGAGTGAACTTGCGGTGGATGAGGGAGGGCGTGTGCTCTTGTTTCCTTCTTGGGTCGTTCGCTGGTTGATTTCCAAGTACTGCTCCTCTCCTTCCCTGTCACTCTTCCCATCCAAACACTAACTGACCTCGACTTTCGTTTTTTCAATATTTCTTTCTCAATTTTTTTAGTATGCATGCTTTTGGAATGTTTTCGTCGTTTTGAACGCATTCCAGTAATTATGTGTAACGTCTTTCTTTCTTTCTTTCTTTCTTTCTTTCTTTCTTTCTTTCTTTCTTTCTTTTCTTTCCTTCTTTCTTTTTTCTTCGTCTTCTTGTTCTTCTTATTGTCGGCCAGCGACTTGAGCAGCTCTTGAGCTAGAAAAGCGCTTTATAAAAGTTATTACATAAATTTAAAATTTTTCTTATTATTCTTATTATTATTATTATTATTATTATTATTATTATTATTATTATTATTATTTACCTTATTATTATTATTATTATTATTATTATTATTATTATTATTATTATTATTATTATTATTATTATTATTATTATTATTATTAATTTTGCTGTTGTTGTTGCTGTGGTTGTTGTTGTTATTGTTGTCATAATCTATTTTATTTTTGTTACAGATTGTCATTGACTTCACAGTATCTGTATTCACCTTGGAGAAGCAAACAGTACAATATCAACGTGACAGCGGAGTGGACTAGTTAGTGATCGCTACTCGTGACAGCGGAGTGGACTATTTAGTGATCGCTACTCGTGACAGCGGAGTGGACTGTTTAGTGATCGCTACTCGTGACAGCGGAGTGGACTATTTAGTGATCGCTACTCGTGACAGCGGAGTGGACTATTCAGTAAACGCTTCTTCGATAGAAGTCCGGTCTCCCTATACATGTATATATTCTCAATGTAGATGGGCAAAACAAACGACATTTTGAATTCTTCAACACTTACTAAAACTATCCTAAGGCTTAAGATGAAATAGATTTGACTGCTTCCTTACAAACTTTGGAAAACAGCGTGTTCATTACATCATCGATGAAACTGTCCTAACCCTCATGTTCCAACACTAACACTGTACTAACCCTCATGTTCCAACACTAACATTGGGAAACTGCACGCAAAAAAAAACCCCACAAAAACAACAATAACAACAAAACAAAACACACACACAAAAACAGTTGCATCTTTCAATATTAAATGACAGATTTATTTACTTCGAACACGAAATTGTGGACCTCTGCAGCCATCAGCGAATATCAGTTGTGGATCCTAGCATTCATCAGTGAAACTTCGTAACATTGACTTTGTGAAATTGCATGCAGATAGGCTACAACTTAATTTGTGGATGATCAACTGACTGAATCAATTCATTTTCAACTGTGAATTCCAGATCGCAGCAAATTCATCACTGAACATAATTATCGTTTGTGAATATTCAAGAGTTACTTGCATCAGCCTATGTTCTTGGAGTATTTTTGCCTTGCCGGTGTGATTATGAAATATTTGTGTTAAACTGTTCTACGCTCTCATCTGCTGTCCTTCATAATCTGTCCCTCGACTAACAAGTCTGTCGTAGGTAACAATGTTAAACCGTTTCATCTGCCTGTAACGTGGAATTGGTTTTCCATCGATTGAAATACTATACGAGCGGCGTTGTTCCCCTTCTGTCGTTCAATCTCCGACATCGGATACATCTCTACCACAGGAAAACGAAGAGGAAGAACAAAAGATAATTTTTTTCAATTAAAGCACAGAGAGGAGGTGAAAAAGTAATTTTCAAAAAAGAAGAAGAAAAAACAGAGAGCGGAAGATAACAGAGAGCGAGAGAGAGAGCGAGAGAGAGACATTTTATCAACAGAAAAAGAGAGCGAAAGAGAGAGAGACGAACAGTTTTCCGATAGAAAGACAACAGTACGAGAAAGAGTAAGACAAATAGAGAGAAAGAAAGACAGAAAAGAACAGATTTGATCCAAAGAAAAGGAGATCAGCGAAAGTTAAAAGAAAAGGAGGATAACTTTGAACAGAAAGAAGAAGAAGAAGAAGAAGAAGAAGAAGAAGAAGAAGAAGAAGAAGAAGAAGAAGAAGACAGAAAACAGAAAACAGAAACAGAAGAAAAGGAAGAAAAAGAGAAATGGCGAGGAAGATAGTTTTACAATAGAAAAAACAAAGAGGAGGCGGAAGCGAAGAGAGACAGAGAGGAAGAAAGAAAAGACAACTCGGTTTCGGGTTTCCTGATAGCTCATCCGTAGCATCTAAAACAAGCAGTGCGGCTGTTCGTGCGTGTAGTAGCAAGCATCTTTTTCTTGCAAGCACCAGTCAACAAATCCAATATCAACACCCTAATTCAGACAGCGTTGCTTCGAAATATATCTTCTTGAGTGTGCATCAGTCACATTTAGTCAATCAAAACAGAATTGAGTCATTATTTAACATCGCGAACAAGCAACGCGCGTAGGATTCGCTTTGAGTTTAATTTGTTGACGTGCTAGTGTTTATTGCTGTTCGCGCAACGCTCTTACTCTTGTAACATGGATCTGCTGACGGATCATCAAACAGAAATGAGGAATACGAGGACGAGGAACAGGAGAAGGAATGCTGCGGAGGATTATAGCAATGAAGGTGCCGCGGATCTGGATACGGATACCCCCACCACCACTACTACCATTTCTGCGTCCAAATCCCGAGAATCTGGCATCACCGCTAGGATAGCATCGCTGCATTTCGGGATGTTCTTGTTCCTCTCTTTCATTTATCAAGGTAAGAGAGAGAGAGAGAGAGAGAGAGAGAGAGAGAGTGAGTGTGTGTGTGTGTGTGTGCGCGCGCGTTTGCGTGTATGTTCTCTGTGTGTGTGTGTTGTTTGTTTGTGTGTGTGTGTTGTTGTCGTGTTGATTTCATTTCTTTTGTTTGATTGTATTGTTGACACCTTTAGTTATTCTGGGCGTAAAACAGTGCGCATCCAGCAGCAAGTTGGCGTCACATCCTGTTCCTGGCTAGCGGACTTGAGCATCTCTTTTAAACTTGAAGATACAAGATACAAGATATTTTATAGCCAAGTAAATAGACAAGGAATGCATTTGATCAATGCGAGGGCTATAGAACTTTTCATTAATATTGCTTTGTAATCTTTGTTTCCGTTCCGTTGGTTCGCCACGTTATGTTTTTTTCCTCTTTCTTGTTTAATCTGTCTGTGTCGGTCTTTCTGTCTGTCTGTGTCTGTCTGTCTCCTTCTCTCCACTCTGTTGTTAGTTGCTGACAACCTAACAAAACTGTTAGAAAACTATGCATTACAGTAATTTATATAAAGCCATGAAACTTTCGGGAATTTTCTCTGCTTTTACAGCACATGTTTGTGTGATGGATGCGTCTTTGTTGTGTCTGTTCAGTTCAGTATTTGAATTTTACGTCTGTTCACTGTAGGTGATATTAGACAACCAAATATAAATAACATAAAATTAAAACAATCTATCAACTGGGGATTTAGAAACACGAACCATATTAACAATGTCTGGACTGTTCTACAGAAAGTTTTCCGGAACATGGAACACGAAGAATATTTTGTACGCCAAGAATGTATTCATACTTTAATAACTATCTTTGATACATTTCTCCTGCGCTTTGAGCGTGACGATCTGTAGCAATATACACGCTCACATGTCACACCCAGCCTCACATACACAACAACTACAGCTCTATCACCGCACAATGTGGTGTGAAGGCAAGGAGATCCCTATTAGAAGACAGAAAGAAAATCGACTGTTTTTTGTTTGTGAACATTTCTCATTGACAACTTCCAACTCATAAAAGTTTTGAACTAAGGGAGGGAGGAAACCGAAGTACCTGGAGAAAAGCCTCAGTGACCAGAAACAGCCTCGTACCTAAGTCACATCAATGTGCCCCTTGCGATGCAGACTGAACACACTAACTCCGTGTCTGTTATGACAAGGTTATTGTCGCCAAGCTGTCAACAGGGATTACGAGTGATATCATTAGACTACTACAATCTGATCCGACGTTTTGAGATCGCCCCCTATTCTTCATTGTTCGGGGCGTGCATTTATCTTACCACTGTTTGACAAGCTAAAGCAAGTCCCCGAAACCCACCCGACAACTAAAAGAATAGCTTTTGTGCGCATAGTACCGCAAATAAACAGAGGCGGTCGAGGGGAAGGCGGGGAGTGAGGGGGGGAGGGGAGGGACAGCTTTTTGAGGGGCGGTGCTTAGGCAGGTAATGCTCACTTGACAACTGAAATATTATAGTTCGTGCACAAAACCGCTTGTTGTGCACTGAGCGTCGGTGTAACGAAAAGAGGGCTAGGG